>MU675593.1:71131-89888 GCA_026770625.1 Nicotiana glauca
AAATTACAGTGGGAACTAGGAAAATTAATACATAAATACATAATTGAGTTTTGAATTAGGTAGCGGGTTCGAGCTAAGAGGTTTTACCCTTTTGTTTGAACCCGAACTTGAATTCGACAATTGAATCTATATTCATGGATTAATTATCCTTTTAGAGACAAAACAAATATAGAAAACTTAGATACTTTAACTTGACCCTAATAAAATAAAACGAGATGAGCCTCGCCCAAAAACCAAATACAAATTGCGGGGCCCTCATTAATTACTTAATTTAAAATACTTAGAGATTTGGGACGGGCCGTTTAGCAAATTTCACAGCCTTCCCAAAAATAAATAATACGTTAGTCGCTTTAGGCGCGCTTTTAATAATTTTACCTTCCTAATAAGGGTGTGCATTTCATGAGACCCAAATCCAAATCCAAAAACGTTGAATAAGAATGTGTCGAGGATCCGGGTGCATTTCATGTGACGTGATCCAAAAATACGTTCTTAAACGACGTTCACTTTCTTAAATAAAAATAATAACTGACAAAAGCGCTAAATAATTTTAAAATTGCACTGAAAGTTTAACATGTATCAAAATCAAATATTTTAGCCAAATATAGCAGTTGAATGACCGTGCTAGAACCACGGAACTCGGGAATGCCTAACACATTCTCTCGGGTTAACAGAATTCCTTACTCAGATTTCTGGTTCGCGACTGTTAAACAGAGTCAAACCCTTCCTCGATTCGGGATTCAAAACGGTGACTTGGGACACCATAAATCTTCCAAGTGGCGACTCTGAATCTTAAATAAAAACGAATCCCGTTTCGATTGTCCTTAAATTGGAAAAACCTCCTTTCTTTATTATATCCCTTCCCGGGGTATAGTAAAAGCCGGATAAAAGTTCTAAAAAAGGAGGTGTGACAGTTCTCCTCCAGACTTTCTTAGATCTATGGTTCTATGGCCTCTCCGACCATGCTACGGCGTATTCAAGCACGAGAAGCCTGATTCCTGACCTCTTTGACCCAGGATCTAACTTTTCCAAGCCTTTCTTATTTTTTAGGGTTTCTCTAAAACCTTAAGCTGTTTGAGGTTTTGCTCTGTTTGTTTTCTTAAATATATGCTATATCTGTGTTATACTGAAAGTTTTAAATGTTTTTCACAATCTTTTATTTTAAGATCTGTTTCGCTTCGATTTAGGGATTCCGAAAAGTTTTGAGATGTTTCTCTAACTCTTTCTTCTCTTCTTTGTATGAATCTGTCTTTGCTATGTTCCTGTTTATCTACCTCGTATGTTCTTCTCCTATGTTCTTATATTTGCTTGATTATGCATGTCCCTATTGTGCTCCATTCTTCCTTCTACTGGTTTCTATTTCATGTTTTCACACATTTATCTTATGTGTTTGTTTTTCACACAACTCTCTTCAAAAACTCACCCTAGTGCTTCTTGATTGCAACTTGGCTTCCCTAAGTCTACTGCATCTCCCTACTTGCTTAGCTTTCTGAAAACTAGTATGCCCCTTCATTTAAATTTTTGCCTCATCCCTATATGCCTATTCAATAGTTTTATTTTTGTATGATTGCTGTTTATGTTCCGCAGCTTATGTTGAGTTCTGCTCTTCTATGTTTTGTTTTTCATATGAATCCCTATCCCCCCCTTTATGTGCTGAGTTGAAACCTTGGTCTGACAGTATCCCAATTACTGCCCAGGCCATGGTTTGACCTTTAATAGGTCCCGAACTCTCTAATGCTTGGCTAGTGGGCTGGTCAGGGGTGTGCCAGCATTATATGTTGCTGGGAATGACCACCAACCTGCCTTGACATCCCTTAAAACCCTCTATTGTACTTACACTTGTTCCTAGACTCTAAGTTCTGCCCCCCTCTAATGATCCTTGCTTGGGACCTTGAGTTCCCTCTAAACTTGGACG
This sequence comes from Nicotiana glauca, assembly GCA_026770625.1. NCBI lineage: Eukaryota > Viridiplantae > Streptophyta > Magnoliopsida > Solanales > Solanaceae > Nicotiana > Nicotiana glauca. The sequence continues at coordinate 73,044 of MU675593.1, forward strand.
TTGTAGGGCTGACTCTTTCACACTGCACCTTAATGCAATGTTTTGCAATGATACTTGGGGGTGTGAGCATTGACTGAAGTTCCTTAAACTCCTTGGAACTTTGACACACCCTTGGTAAGAGAAAGGCTTTGGCACATGATCCTTACAGTTGGCTCATACCATATTATTAGACATGGAGTTCGAATTAGGCTCCTTGGATGCAGCTTAGGAGTTCTGATTGTAATATTATTTCTGATTTCTTTTCAAATCATTTTTGGTCTGTAATAAAACTCAGTAATAATCTCTGGGGTGATTAGTGAAAAGGGAAGGGGCAACATGTATGCAAAAGGGATAGAAAACCTACGTATAGGATTTCTTTAATTTTAGCATGTTCTCATGTAGAAAACCAACCTATAGGATTTCTTTAATTTTAGTATAATCTCATGTAGAAAACCTGCCTATAGGGTTTCTTTAATTTTAGCATAATCTCATGTAGAAAACCTGCCTATGGGGTCTCTTTAATTTTAGCATGTTATCATATAGATAACCTGTTTATAGAATTTTAATTTTACCATGTTCTCATATAGATACCATGTCTATAGGATTTCTGCATGTAGAAAATATGGCTATAGGTCCTTTCTGATTCCTACATATCCACTTCTCGCTAGGCAAATGTTTATAGGGCTTAATAACCAAATAAAGCGATCAGATGTCATGTTCATGCAAAATCCAGCATTTAGATGTCATGGATATAGGGTTTCTGCACTTTTATTATATCTTCAAATGTGTTCTAAAGCCAACAAACGCTATAGAAAGCATGACTATAGGAATTAATCAAATATTAATTGCCTTACTTGTTATAATTATAAGACCTGTAGTAATAATGAATTACCGGTTATAAAATTCATGGTCTCTTGCTGAAACACGTTCTCTTTTAAATACCTGACAACGTTTTCTTAAATCAGTATGTATTGTTTTCCCAAACTTGTAGATGCCATGCCTATAGGTAACCACGTAGGCAAATAAATACGCAGTTAAGTAATTACGTTGGCCTTCGATAAGTTGCAGCCAGGTGAGCCTAATGTGAATTTCTTGCCTAAAAATATGTAATGAACCAGTCCGCCTAACGTTAAGTATAAATTTCGACCTAATAAGTATATGTAAGACGTGCTAAGCTACATGATTTTATGTGATTAAAGGAGGTTTATCTGAGCCTTAAGTGTTTGTATTCCCATAACTGCTTTCATGTGTTTTGCCTGACACCTTAGTATTTTAACCTTTTAAAACCTCTGAAAAGCCAAATTCCCTTCCCTTTAGGATTAGTAGTCCTGTACACCTCCGGGACTGATAGGAATGGGACGGGTAATAGCACGCAGTAATAATCAAGACCAATTCGCGCTTAATACCTTAATGGGGTGAGAAAGGGTAGACATGGATATGATGATCACGCGATAACACCACGTCTATAAATGGTTACCGGGTGTTGCGTGGGGTGATCCATGTTAGTTATAAACCTAGGACCCCCTCCCTCTTATGTGTTTACTTTTTTTTTCTTTTCAGAATTCTTTCCAGAAACTATCAAATTTTCAGTTCTTTTAAACCCCGCCTTTCACTTTAATTATTCAAAATCTCTTTTGGTGATTCAATTTCTAGTACTGTTCCCTTTCCAAATTTTTACCCCATTCCATTCCGTGTTTGATTATTTGTATCAATTATTTGACCCCTTTTTCCGTACTTATATATCCCTTAAATAATTATGAAATCGACTATTCCTAAAATTTAGCATGTTTATTTAACTTTTACTCTTCCCTTTGTTTGCAATCATTGCGTGAAAGCTGTTTTTGTATTTTTATTTGTTCATATGCAAAGTCACAATTATAGCATGGTTGGGAACCACACTAGTGGATCTTGAGGGGTGCCTAACACCTTCCTCTCGAGATAATTTCTAGCCCTTACCCGAACTCTGGATTTCCAACTCAAAACCCTTAGTGTCCTAATGCACTTAATCATTAGGTGGCGACTCTTCAATTCCAAAAACCCAATTACCACACGGGAATAGAGTTGTCTTCCCGCATATCGTAAACCTGATTTTGCTTTTAGAGAAAAAGGGGGCGTCGACAATCTCATAATACCCTTCATGGGTGAAACCTTCAGCAGAGGATTTGGATATCGTGGGCTGCGTTCTTTGTTCTGAGCGGGAGAGTGCTCTGAAGACGACCAGGCTCGGAGAGGAGCAACTTAATGAACAGATAAGGGAGCTAGAAAAAAGGCTTTAGGACTTAGTGACCAAGTTGTTGCTCTCGAGGGCGAGAAGGCACAGTTATTGGCTCAGCCATCATCTTCTCGCACTTCTGCTTTTCCTGATATTTTGCGGGATCGGTATTAGTAGTGGATCCACACCGAGTCCCAACTAGATATTTTTAGAGATTTGATGGGGCGGGGAAAGTTTTGGAGGCCGACTTCAAGGATGCTTGTGCTAAGGCACGTACAACTCGGATTGCTTGTGGATATGATCTTGATATACTGGAGGCCGGTGATGACAGGAACGATGTGGGTGTTGATCAGATTGAACAGGAAGCCTGGTATGAAGATGAGTATCCCGATGGTGATGGCAGTGGCAGCAGCGGCGACGGACAGGTGGATGGAGATGGCCTAGGCGATCAAGTTGATGGCGCTACTGGGTCAGGAGGAGATTAGTTGTTTTTTCTTTCCTTTTAGCCGCAGACTTGTGTACATTTTTTGTGGGCATCTTTTCGAGCCTTTGTGAAAAGAATATTCTAAGTATGAAATGCTAGTTCTGTTGCTAGTACCTGATTCTTTTTCTTCTGTTCGAGTTTGTATGCCTCTTTTCTTGTGTTGCTTGGTTTCCTTAGTCATAAAAACTTATTTCAAGCAGGTTGAACGAGGTTGAAACAAAACCTAGGTTTGATCATGGTCGAGGGCCAGCAGGTGTTGGTTCGAACAAGGTCGAACATATCACATATTTATTTATGGCCGAAGGCCTAATATGTGTTAATTCGAACCAGGTCGAGTAAAACCTATATTTAGTTATGGTTGAGAGCCGAATAGGTGTTAATTCGAATGAGGTCGAGTATAACTTATATTTAGTTATGGCCGAGGGCCGAATAGGTGTTAATTTGAACAAGATCAAGTATAACCTATACTTAGTTATGGACGAGGGATGAATAGGTATTAATTCGAATGATGTCAAGTATAACCTATACTTAGTTATGATCGAGGGCCGAATTAGTGTTGATTTGAATGAGGTCGAAAGTAACCTATATTTAGTTATGGCCGAAAGCCACTTAGGTGTTCAGGAAACATTGCATTGGCTGTGCGTTTGGCGAAAATATGGGTGAAATTAATGCATTTGTGCTTTGTTCATACATTTGGAGAAATTTACATATTTTCGGGGACATTCCAGTCCAAGTATATCAAATGCTGGCTGGCAGTCACGCCCGATCTCGGGGAGCGCGACCGGTGCTCAACAGAGATACCCAGTCAAGCAAGCCTGTTAGATGCCTTCTACCCAAACCTTGCCCATTAACAATATAATAATTAGTACTAGTGATAGATAGAAAAAGAGTCAAGTCTTCCATATTCTTTTCCCATTACTCAAATGAGCTTCATTTACCATTTCCAAAATATATTACAAGTTTATAGTATGGTGAAAAACATTTTTGCTAAAATACCAACACTTCTATTCAATTCCCAACATTAAACACCACCCACACTATATCTAAGGAGCCTCTAAGTACAACAGAAGTATAGAATGGAAGTGCTGGCGAAAAGTCCCCGACTATACCTCAAAGCAGAAAATATAACGTCAAATGACATAAAGCCCAGAAACAGAGTAGGGCTCACCAAAACATGCTGAGTAGAGAGTAACTGCTAACGAGGATCAAGATCACCCGCTGACGAACCACCTGCATCCATTGAAAATGCAGAGCCCCAAAAAAATAAACGTTAGTACATATGGAATAGTACTAGTATGTAAAGCTAAATGTCCTCTTTCGAAATAGAATGCAAATACAACAAATGGTAAAACCATGGAGGCAACAAGCAACAATCAATGATGTGAAAATGCCAAGTTTAAAACATAATAATTTTCAAAATACGGATATTAATATATATTTTTGGTTGGGAGACTATTAGCACCGATATATATATACCACATGTATTTAGAACGAAGTATGATCACGGCTCGATCGACTAGGTCGTCTTATCCGAAGACATCAACCACAATAGCAATCACAATCACAATTTTAATTTCAATTTCCAGCACTATCACCACAATGTGTATGGCATAGCGTCCAATCACGACCCGACCGGCTAGGCCATCTCACCACAATGCCGTGTGTATCGACATCACCCTTTTCTAACAATCAACTCTTCTCAATGAAGGGGAATATTATCATCAGATAATTCTCATCCCAAATAAGGGGAGTAATCTCAACGCACACCTACACCGGCACATGCAGTTTCGGGGGTTAGGTTATTTCAACCTACCCTTCCTCGGTGACTAACGATGCTCCCAAAAAATATTTTTGTTTTTCACACAAGGGAAAAAAAAGTACAAATATGTTTTATATTCACCTCATTATCTTTTATAATATAAATAACTTCATTAATACTTTCAACCATTCACAATATCATTATTTCCTTGGCTCTCTTGGCCATGCTCATGATTCTTCATTCATGGCATGTTGGCCGTATTTCATATTTCACATTTTTCATTTCTTGGCTTTCCATGATCATCATAAAAAAAAATCAACATATAGAATATTTCGGAAATCATAATTTTAAGTTCATTATTAGTGGAGGCTTTAAACATATTATATCTCTTTCCAAAGTATAGTACACTGTGACTTGTAATCATAACACAAGTTAAAAATAAAAAATGAGTAATACACCGTATATTTTCAAGTATTTCTTCACAAACAAAAATAGACAATTTCAACTCTTGAGTACGTAAGAACTCAAATCACATTTTAAATATTTATAATGGAGGGCATGGTGATTTACGATTTACACACAACTTCAAATCAAATGTACTAGTTACAACAATCGTGGCCACATTTTGTATTTCACCCTTACTTCTTTCACTTCCAAACTAGTCATTGTTTATCAACAATAAGGGTATTGGGAAATAGAATTTCTATAATTATATGAGCTATATGAGTTTTAAGCACATTGGGTTTCCTTTCCAAGTGAAGCATAATGAACTTTCACTTGAAACATAAATTGAAGTTATAACATTTTAATACCTAAATCTTACATTCTCGAAGGAGATCATGATGAGATAAGAGCAATTGGAATACGTTTTGAGTATATACATATTTCAATACAATACTTACTTGGGATATTCGAATTTGTTAGGAACAACTCCGAAAATGGAAATTAGGAACTTGGGCCAACCATACTTGAAATTCACAGGAATATCATGGAATTCTATTACAAGAGAGAAGTTTATCCAACATACCTGAAATTCATTCCTTAATGATACTACAATAATCCACTACACTAAACAACTTCAATCTACAATATGAACACCAATGAGACCATCATTAGTAAAAAAATTCATAGTTTAGGCCATTTAGGCACTTTATCTAACATATAATAGAATAAATCTCTGCATCTCATAGCCATAGAATTAGTTCATCCAACTACCACCATTTACCAATAATTTATCCCTCCATCATTCTTAAATATTTTATAACTTCCAACATCACATGTATGACCATTCATCCATATCCAACCAACAAAATTCCATCAAATAATTACCTTTCAATCTCTACAATGATTATGTATTTAAATTGGAAAATTAAAGCTTCCAACCACCATCCCATGAGTCCCATACTTATTTCATACTCATATTCCCATAGTAAATCGATGCATGTAAGTCTAAGGGTGTATGATTACCTTTTGGAAGATATCTTGCAAAATCCTCCTTTTGAGTTCTTGAAGAAATTACTTGAAAATAAAAGGATTTCATGTGTAGATTTCATCAAAACTAGGATAAAAATAATGGAATTTCACACCAAGATAATGAGGATTTCTTATCTTGAATAAGAGAGGAGTTGGTGGGCTTGAGAGATTAAGAAGAACTCTAAAATCCATCCAAATAAAGTGGGGAAAATGAACCCTGTATATAACTTAATGTTTGAAGTGCCACATGTAGCTTGGGGCGCTACCTGTGGCCCTGTTTCCAGAACCTCAAAAATCCTAGTGCCAGGGCTAGCGCCCCACGCTACCCTAGATGCTGGCAACGGAAAATTTTTCCTGACACAGAAATGGGCAGAACTCTCTCATACGATGTCCGAATTCGATGATTCTTTTTGCTATGACTCCGAAATTTCAATACGAATCTAATAATTTAATAAAAATGAATTTGGAGATCATGTAATTAATGTGATACATCTTATTCTTGAAGAAACTACGTGTTATTCCTAAATACTGTTGTCGTACTTTAAATTTTTTAAATCATTAGGAAATTTTAACAGGGCCTTACATTCTCCCCGCTTAGGAGCATTCGTCCTCGAATGAGGGTCAAGATATTCTATTAGCATCCCATGTGACCTAACTGTTACTTCATACACCAGCAGTTCCATATTTTGACTAACTCCTTAAATTTTAAAAAATAAATTGCGAGAGTCTCCCATGTAATTGGGTCTATCCACCTACCAGAGAATCCCAAAACAAGTCCTAACAATACATGTGCAACCCAATAAGCATCACAATATACATCAATAAAACCAATCTTAACATTAAAAGCATTACATTATCAATAGTGGTAACTGGACATGAACTGCATATTTTTAAATCATAACACATAAAAAGTACCTTTTGAACCACGACCATTTGGCTATACAATCAAGTGAGAATAGTTTCTTCCCAAAACACTTTCAGCCTTCGAGGCGACCTCCTCAACCCACAGACTTGGCCATAGTATTTACGGAGGAAATCTCGACTTCCAAACTTATTTAAAAAAGATAACAATTAGGTATCTTTCATAAGACAATTACCCATTAACTTTACCTTCAATAGCTCCCACCAGAATGATAGACAAAGGACTTCCAACTACCTTATCGGACATAGACGCATGAAACATGGGGGTGCAGAGGACAACGACTGGGGAGACATCATACTCATAGTTTTCCTATTTCTTTCAAGATTCCATAAGGCCAAATGTGCACTTCACCTACCTTACCTTTATTAACAATTCATATAATACCTTAATGGAGGAAATCTTCAGAATAAAATGTTCTCTTTATTCCATTCTTAATCTCTACGTCGACACTCAAATTAAACCTTTGGCAACCTTCAAAAATTATTAAATAATGCACTAGAATGAATGTGACCATAGAGTTTCCTAACAACTATTTTTGATCATGGAATGATGCTTCTTCTTTGAAATGTTTGAACCTACAACTTTTGATAGATTTACTACAAATAGGAACAACGAGGTTCGACATTGAGCTGGAATTATTCAAGAATCAATCAATGTACGAAGAAGGGCATTTCAGGAGGTTATATCCTAAGAGACATGAAGGTTACTACCAATTTCACTGACATAGTTAATCATTGTGATGACATAGTTTATTCAACAAATGAGGCATATAGCTAACTAGTACACATTGATAATGCGGGAACCATGTACATGATCTTAAGATGTAAAAGGGGAGTTGCTTTAGACATGTGATATGTGGGAGGCATGATCGGAAGGATAAAGATACTAGCATTAGTTATTCTTGGAAGAAAATGAGTTGTGAAAGGGAAAGTAGTAATTGGTCCATTCCATATGTGCTAGACAATAGTAAGCCTTAAGGAAAAAGTGCCAAGCACATGACATTAGTTGCCTTCTCGAGTGTAAGGAAATCGGTTTAACTCGAAATGAGAATATTCTTGTACCATGGACGTGATAGAGGTTTTAAAAGTGCATGACATTGCATTACACTCTTAGCAGTAACTGACACAACGAATCGATGCCACCAGCCCATGAGGTTAAAAAAGAGGTTGAACACTTGTGAGATTATTATTCTGGCAGCTTAACCCCTTCCCAATAGTTGATCCTATATGAGAGGACTGGAGATACGACATACTTGTATTTCCAATCGATATGCTCATGATATGTACCAAATTCTGAAACATCTTATTTCAAACTTTCACGAGTGAAACCATGTATCTAGGACATATTAATATTGGGATTAAATCATGCATTGGCGAGAAAGGTTCTAATGGTTAACATGATACTCTGGGGGGAGGCAAATAAAACTCCTATCCACCCAAGGATGTGAAATATTAAGGATAGTAAACTCTCCGCACATGACAATGACACAGTCAATGATTCTAGAAGCTGAGTGTGTAAAGATAACATAACCCTGGGATACACTATAAAATAATCATGGAAGGTTTGCAGATGTTAAAAATGAGTTCGCCACGGGTCTTGTGACTTGAAAAGTACCTAGAGGCTAATGAAAGATAGAAAAACAGGAGAAGCAGACGTGATGCTATGATAACCCTAAAGATACATGCGGTTTTGACGGAGAGCCTATTAAGGGTCCTTATGATAAAGGAAGTGTTACAGTGGCATATAAAAGGATGCAATCTCTTATGGTTATCCAACAAGTATCGAGAAACTAGCACAATGAATTTACTAACTAAAGAACACAACCCTAACATGTCGTGGAGGTGCAAAGAGAAAATGAACACTTGTTATGAGCTAGACACATTTTCGCTATAATAACTCTTATGTTTCAATACCTGGCCACATCATGGGTAGCTACATAAGGATAGTAAACTTTCCGCACATGACAATGACATAATCAATGATTCTAGAGGCCAAGTGTGTGAAGATAACATAACCCTTGGAGGCACTATAAAATAATCATGGAAGGTTTGCAGATGTTCATAGTGAGTTCGCCATGTAGCTTGTGACTTGAAAAGTACCCAGATGCTAATGAAAGATAGGGAAATATGAGAAGCAGACATGATGCGATGATAACCCCAAAGGTGCATTCGGTCTTGACGGAGAGCCTAGAAAGGGTCCCTATGATAAAGGAAGTGTTAAGGCGACATATAAAATGACGTAATCTCTCATGGTTATCCAACAAGTGTCGAGAAACTAGCACAATGAATTTACTAAGGAACACAGCCAGAACACGTTGTAGAGGTGAAAAGAGAAAATGAACACTTGTTGTGAGCTAGGCACATTTTTGCTATAATAACTCTCAAGTTGCAATACCAGGCCACGTCATGGGCAACTATATTACTGGGAAAAAAGTGAGTTACTTACTTAGGTATGATCTAGGTTGATCGAAAGTCATACTAAGATGGGCAACCAAAAGATCTTCCTATGGATAATTTGTGAAAATCCCAAATATTAGAGAAAATTTATGCGGACAAGTGACCCCTTTCAATTGACATGTACACCTATGATAGGTGCTGAGATATTCTCTTATGTTACTAGACAATAAAAAGGATTCATGATAATGTTCACAAAGGGATAGTGACTATCCTAACCATAGGAGTCATATGCACATGAGAAAGAGAGTGGCTCAAGAAAGGTCTCGACACTAGGATGCCTTGCATTAGATTCGATACCATGTAGGTAAATATTATGATAATTCATGCACAAGTACAAGTGAGCAGGGGTTATCCATTTGGATCAGAAGGTTATATAAGAAATTCATCAGGTACAACCCTTTGTGGAGAATTTAGGAAAGCAAGTGGGAAGTATTAACCTAGGGTTATAACTCATTTCAAGGAAGTCATTATAGAATTCAGTTTCCCAAAAGGTGGTAACGAAGAAAATTGTGATAAAGAGGCTTCACGAATAACTTGTCTCATTCAAAAATTAGATACATGCAATGTTTTCTGATTCAGAATCTTGTTAAGACCATATTTACGCAGGCTCTCAATATAGATGTACATATAGAACAAGGAAAAGTATGTGGTGTTCGGAATGATATACTAAGGAGTGACTTAGTTGGTAAGTTTATATTGATGGGGCAGTGCCTTAACTGATGTCTTCGGACTCCACATCCATAACATACATTGGTACCACAATGGCATACCCCCGAATGATATCACCTACACTTCTCATAACGAGTATGAGGTCCGCTAAACTGACTCGCCCCACTGACCTTATTTTCACGGTTTTTGCATATATCATAAGCATCCCCTTTGTCCTTCCTCTAGCTGCCCATGGCGGGAGTAATAATCTCTGCACCAGTTTGTTGTGTGGGCATTTGGAATTGTAAAAATTTTCCTCTCCTAACATGCTGTTTAGCATACTCACAACACGACACCAAATTTTCCTTCTTGCATATTGGGAAAGTCGGGCTAGGTGTACCCAACCTAGGGCATTTTCTTCTTCTTGTGCCCCATGTTTCCACAACAAAAACAAATTTCAAGAGTCATCCGACATCTCCCTAAGTGATGTTTCTTACAAATCAAACAATTTGGCTTATTAGTACTAACAACACTCTTTCATTTCTCAGGTGCTCCTACCACATGATCCGGTAATGCGGTGACATTGATAGGAATAAGGACACTTCCCTTGGAAACACGTTCTTCCAATCCCTCCACGGCTCGACATATTCTCCCAACGAACTCTTGTGTAATCTCCCCCAATTTCAATAGCGAGGTCATTCCCTCCCAGCTGCTTCAAACTCGCGGATTACTCATCTGGAAAATGAGATACGATGAGGAAATTAGCTCCTTGTCTTGAGCTCTATCGCACGATATGGAGTATCAAAGAATGGTTTTATTCCTAAATGCCCAAGTAGCCCCAAAATTATAGATGTGGTCGACAACACATTGATAAGAAGGACTCTACTAGAAATGGCTCCAAGACATACTAGGACAATTAAAAACCTTAGGCTCTGGTACCAAGATTGTCACGCCCCAATCTCTGGGAGCGCGACCAACGCTCAATCGAGATACCCGACCAAGCAAGCCTGTTAGATGCCTGTCTCGACTCAAAATCCAACTAGTCGTGATGAGACCTAACCCAATCCATTAGGTAAACCAATTAACAACTGTCCAATTCCAATAAAATTAATAAAAATAATTAAATAGAGGAGTTCACTGAATCTTATACATTTCCTAAGGACCGATAGTATAAATCGTGAGCTTCTAACAATAGAATTTACAAAGCAGTTATAAAATAAATACATCATCGGGTATAAAAGTACATAATTAGAGTTTTATGAATCTAAGGCTACCATAAACAAGAGGCAGCTACAACCGGAACACATGTACGTCATCAAGTCCAGCTCCCGCCGAACATAGCAATATCATCAGTCAACATCAGCATGCAAGGTAAAGAAGTGTAGTATGAGTACAACTGACTCCATTTACTTAATAAGTAACAAACCTAACCGTAGGTTGAAAGTAGTGACGAGATGGAACAAAGGTTGGGTCCAACATCCAATAGACAATGACAATTCATAACAACGTAAAACAGGTGATAAAAGAAATAAATCAGAGGTAGAATGCTCAGCTTTATCATAGTTTACCAAAAAATAGTTCATCTTTTCAAGTTTATCAGTGAAAACTCAAATCCTTTACCGAAATCATTGAAAATATAAGTAAGTTTGAAAACTAAATAATTTTCCCAAAAATCCTTTCCACAATAAATAAGATGTTTCGTTTTATTTCCAAAAAGCAAGTATGAAGTACCTCTTTATCCCCATATATCAATATGTGTGAGAATTCATGAAAGATGTGATACACTACAACACGAAAAAAATGCATCTCTGTGCCTGTATGTCATGTGTGCATGTGAATGATATCTCAGAGATGAACTCATGTACTCACACTCTCAGACTACTCAATCTCACTGTCTCACACTTTCCACTCATCATGCTCAATCGCTCAGTACTGTATATGGTCAATCCGGACCAGGGAAGATCCATCTCGAAATATATAAACATCAACTGACCAACAGTCACCTAGTACTGAGTAAGGCCAAATCAAGCCCGTGGGGAAGATCCATCCCCAGGTATATAAATGTTTCGGACAAGATCCATGTGTTGATACCTAATTTTTCCCTCATACATTTAAAAAGAATATATACTTTTAAAATAGTGCATGAGCATCAACCAGTATTTTTTTATAATCTTCGATAATTTTAAAAGGATTTTAATTGATTTATTCCAGTATTTTATTATCTAAATAATTATTAATTGCATCACAAATGATTTTTGTAAAATTTTTGTTGTTTAATTCTATCATTTATATTTATAATTAAGCTTTGATTATTTTATACATAATTATATTTACATCAGTAGGTTATAATTGCAATAACTTTGCAATAATATCCCATGTATGCACAATTTCTTTATTTTTACAAAAAAATGACTATTTATATTTTTATCGTAACGACCCGACCGGTCGTTTTGAGCTTTTGCCCATTGTTCGCTAGTTCTGGGGTATGACCAACTCGGTGTGATGTATTATGACTTATGTAAATTGTTGGTTTGGTTTGAGGGTAATCAGAACGAATTTGGAAGAATTATTCTCAATTTGAAGCTTGAAATTTGAAAGGTTTGACTTGTTCGTATATGTTATCGGATCAAAATTTTTATGATTTGGTTAGCTTTGTTAGGTAATTTGGGACTTAGGAGTGTGATCAGAATGCATTTTGGAAGTCTGTGAAAGGTTTATGCTTGAATTGGCGAAAATGAGATTTTTGGCATTTTTCGGTTGATAGGTGAAATTTTGATATAGGGGTCGGAATGGAATTATGGAAGTTGTAGTAGCTCTGTTGTGTCATTTGTGACGTGGGTGCAAAGTTTCAGGTCATTCGGACGTGGTTTGGTTGGGTTTTTGATCAAAAGCGTAATTTGGAAGTTCTTGAAATTCTTAGGCTTGAATCCGATGTGTTTTGGTTGATTTGATTTTGTTTGAGGTATTTTGAAGATTGGTACAAGTTTGAATAAGGTTTTGGGATACGTTGGTGCCTTTGGTTGAGGTCCCGGGGCCTCAGGTGAGTTTCAGGTGGTTAAACAGATGAAATTGCATATTGAGGTATTGCAGATTTTGCTTTAGGACTGTTGCAGACATTTTGTTCTATGTGATCGCGTATATAGGATTGCGATAGTGTAGTCTTAGTTGAGGGCTGAGGCAGAGTTTCCTTACGCGATTGCGTGGAGTGGGTTGCGATCGCGTAGGTCTGTGTGGTGTATCTTCGCGTTCGCGCGAGCCCAATGGCGATCGCATGGGTTTGAGTGCTAAGGCTTTGTGTTAGTGTGAGACCAGTTGCGATCGCATAGGTTTGAGTGCTAAGGCTTAACGATCGCGTGTCTTTATCCGCGATCGCGGTGAAGGAAACTTAATAGCTGGGAAGAATGTTTTAAAAGCATATTTCCGCGTATTTGAGGCTAAGTTCCTCCATTGTTGGTCGATTTTGAAGCTTTTGAAGAGGATTGAAGAGGGATTCAAGGAGAATCACTTGGAGGTAAGATTATTGGACTTAAAACTCGATTCTAATGTGAAATCTACCTAATTAATCATGAACATTAAGCCAAAAATTGAGGAATTAGGGCTTGAAAGTGGAGAGTGTAAATTGGGGATTTGAAGGGGCAATTGAGGTCCGATTTTGAGGTTCTTGGTATGTATTGACTCGTGAGAGGATAAGGAACCTATTGATGTAAAATTTATCAGAATCCGAGACGTGGGACCAAGGGCCAGGTTTGAGCAATTTTGGGATTTTAATGTAAATTAGATATTTTCGAGTGGGCTTCGTTCCCTTAGCATATTTTAATGATTATACACCAATTGTGGCTAGATTTGGAGCATCTGGAGGTCGATTCATACGGGAAAAGGCATCGCAGGCTAGAGTTTGGACCGGATCGAGGTGAGTAATTAGTCTTGAGGGTATGAAATCTCGGATTTGCACATCGTTGTGCTAGATTGAGGAGACACACACGTTAGATGACGAGCGTGGGGTCGTGCACTATTTGGAATTGTGACTTAGTCCATACCGAATGACTATTTTACTACGTATTTGATTGAAAACTATTTGCTACCATCATGTTTTGGACTGAATGCCATATTTGGGCCTCTTGCCAACTATTTGAAGCTTTCGGGGAGTTTTATTGATATTTCCTCATTGTTTGGACTTTAAACTTGTACTCAGTCATGCCATACTCTACTATTTTCAAAACTCAGCCATATTTACTCTACGTTAACACTTGAAATGATATTCCAAATAATATTTTGGGCTGAGCATCATGTTTTACTGTTGCCCGAGTGGCTTATATGATTTTGACTGAATAAGGCCGAGGCCCTATGTTGTGAGGATACTTTTGGGTCAGGCTACATGTCACAACGATGATACACTGATTTTGATTATAAGGCCGAGGGCCTGAGATATTCATGCCACGAGATGGCATGTTGATATGAGGTCGAGAGCCTAGAGATGATGCTATAAGATGGCTTGATATTGCACTTGGATTGTTAGGGGCCCCTCCACGAGTCTGCACATAACCAGTGAGCGCGGATACCCATTGTGATGTGAGATATAGCCCAAGGGCCTGGTATAGTTATGATATATAGCTCGAGGGGCTTGTATTATTCTGAGATATTGCCTGAGGGGAGGATTTGTCGACATTGTGCCCGAGGGGCGAACCTTTATGTGTTTATCTTTCTTATTTGTCTGTCATTTACCTGTTTAATTGTGTATTTGTTCCCGAGGGGCAGATTTTCTGTGCTTATCTTTTCTCATTGCTTTGTATCCAATGACTTGACTATTAAAAAGTCATTTTAAAGAAGTTTAAACTGAGCTAAGGTATTTTAAGAGATTTCACAGCTTCATTGCTTTCTTACTGGTTTTGTACTACTCGATATAGCATGTTGATGTACTTTTCATGATTTCCTATCACTCAGTATTTATTTATGGTTATTACTCACTGAGTTGGAGTACTCACATTACTCCCTACACCTTGTGTGCAGATTCAGGTATTTTTGAACCCGATAGCGGGTATTGGTTGAGCTGAGACAATGTCATTGGAGTTTAGCGAGATAACTACCCGACGTCTGCAACACTGCTTCACTCCCTCTTGATATTATTAGACTGTATTTAGTATTTCTAGAATTTTTGTTGTATTTTAGACCTTAGTAGATGCTCGTGACCTGTGACACCCTGATATCGGGCTATGTCTATTCCGCAACTGTATTAATCATCTTATTTTGCGGATTTTTATTATGTTGGAGACTTAAATTGTATTATTTTAATTGCTTAAAATGAATTGGGAGTGTGTCGGTTGGCCTTGTCTTCACGAGAGGCGCCATCACGATCAGATTTGGGTTTTTGGGTCGTTACAAATTAGTATCAGAGCCTAGGTTACATAGGTCTCATGAGTCATGAGCAGGTTTAGTAGAGTCTCACGGGTCGGTACAGATACGTGTGTATTTATCCTCGGGAGGCTGCAGAACCTTTAGAAAAAACTTCACATTCTTGAATTCTTATCGTGCGTCTTTGATTCAGCTTGAAATATAACTCTTTGAAGTCCTTCCACGCGTTTGTATGCATGCATGAGCGCTCAGTATCAGATGTGCATCGATGGCTTGTGACTCCCTGATCGAGGGGTGAGATGCGATTTCTGTGCGTTGATGTTGGGCCAGTCTGGAAGACTTGGGGCTGGATTTTTGCCTATAGCTTGAGCCTTTAGCTGTTGATTGTGTGAGCGTGTTCTTCTGGATCTATATGTTCTGTTGTCTCCCTATTAAGGGGAGTAATGAATGGATAGCTACGTGATGAGTATGTGATGACTGCGATGTATATTCATATGATTTGGAAATGACGAGAAGGGTATGCTGGAGGATGGAAGAACTATGAGGTACTTGATTTTCATCTTGATTTGAGGTATAGCCTCGAGTTATGGGTGGGTGAAGAATCTTTTCATGTTTCCTAGCTGGGAGTGAAGTAAATTTCATGTTGCAGTATGAGTTCAGACTCAGGAAGATCAAGCGACTGCGTAATGTTTATGACGGTGGAAGGTATACAGAAATGCCAGTTTGAGGCAAAGCAAGTGGGTTATCTCCTGCGGAGTGTTCTAAGTTTGTGCGACCCTTATGTTGTCTGTTAGAAGATCTCAATTTCAAGTGAAAGATATATGTTGTAATTTGAATCTGGGTCGCTTAAGAGAATGTGTTTAACTGTTACGAGAGTGAATGTGAGATTTGCAGAAGATTTGAGGTACTAAATGGTCTGTGTTGTCTAAGCTTATGAAGGATCGAGTTAATCTCACTACGGTATTATGGCAGTGATAGGGTATACGCTTTATGAGTTATTGTGTGTGTTTTGATTTCGAGCCAAGTGGGGGAGTTTGCTATTGATTAATTAACTGCACGATTATATGCTATGTTAGTTCCAGTTTGAGGCATACTAGTGAATCAGTTATGGCATATGGAGATTGAGACTGAGGATGGCTCGAGTAAAGGAAAATTCTTGGCAAGGGCTATAGTATACTTCATAGGTGTGCAAGAATTCATGGAATGTCTTAAGTTATTGCTGGTAAGGAATGCTCGGTGCATAGAATATAAAGTTGCTTGGTTGCATCAAGGTAAGGTTACATTCTAGAGTATCAGAAGTCCTAATGAGGCACAGGTTGTTCGGTTCCTTTGATCGGGCTAATTGCAGTTTGAGTAGAGTGGATGACTCTCGGGAATAGTTCTAATGTGCTCAAGACTTTGCATGTAATAATTGGAGATTTTCAGGTTGTATTTTTTTGGCCAGAAACTGAGGTTTGCATTTGGGGGGTGTCAAGATTTGTGGTATTTCTATATCAATTATGGGATTCTATATATATATATATATATATATATATATATATATATATATATATATATATATCT
>MU675593.1:90860-133084 GCA_026770625.1 Nicotiana glauca
ATATATATATATATATATATATATATCAGTATCAAGAAGGTGAATGCAATGACTCAGGATTTGTAGGAGGTATCTTTAGGATAAATATTTTGAACGTGGTGCTTTTGGGAATATCTAAGAAAGTATTCAGAAGCTTATGAGCCTTAGACGGTATGGTTTTATGCGTGGGTCTCGTGTGGTGAGTTTGGGTTGAGGAATTTTATTGTTATAGCAAGAAGGAGTATTAAGTTAAAGGTAAATCAGAAGGAAACTAGGATAGATGGGATAGCTTGGCAGTAGGCCAAATTGGTAGGGTAAGGGTATGATTAGTTCTTTGGGTGCTTACGAGGTAATGAGTTCTTACAGGTATTTCGAGACAATGCTCTTGGGTTTTAGTGGCGTGCGTGGCTTGGTTGAGTTAGAAGGATTCAATCCTGTCAGGTTTGGTTTTGTGCAAAAGGGAGTCGGCGAGTTCCTGATGATTTCTACCGCGGTTTGGGGGTGTATATTTTCTGCTAGCGTAAGGATCATGGGGTGTATAGTGACTTTCTTCTAGATGGGATCAATGGAAAGTTCTTGGCTAGTTGAGTGCATATACGAAGTTCTCATAGTTATCCTAGGGCGGTATGGTTTATGCGGTAGGTGATGTACGCTTGAGATTTGCATGTGTAAGGTCTTGGTTTAGTTCTGAAAGGAAGTTCATAAAATTCTTAGGCAGCGGGCAGCTTCAGATACTTAGAGAAATGTGCTTCAGACGATTAGAGAAATGATCTTCAGATGTTTAAGGAAATGGTATTGCTAACTGGGATGATTTGATGAGGGTATATGTTTCGAAAAAAGGCAATGTGATTAAGTTGATGGTACTTCGGTAGTATTGTGGCACCTTCTTGTTAGATCGACTACTGATATTCGAGTTTGCTTGGGAGCACAGAAATTTTAAAGTATATCTCGTAGAATGATTGGGTATTATAGGTGTAGTATATATTTATACAGTCGAATTGGGATCAGATATGGTGATTCGTGTGCTATATGATTTGGAGCCAGGAAGTTCTCATAAACAGGTTATGTTATGGTTATGGGTCGTGTGTATCGGCACTGTATAGTGACTATCGGGGTTTGGAGACCTGAGTGGATCTTTTGATGCTTGGTATGTTACATTTTGGATGTGATATTGGGTATAGACTGGTTGTCTCAGCATTGTTTCATTTTGAACTATTGCGCTAAGGCGGCGATGTTGGCTATGCCAGGAATGCCATGGATTTAGTGGCAAGGTTTGACAGATTTTATGTTTGTAATAGGTTGGTTTTATATTTCGAAGACCCAGCGGATGGCTGGGAAGGATTGTCTTTCATTATTTGGGCTTTTGCGATGGATGTCAGTGTAGAGACTCCTACCATTGATTCAGTTCTGGTGGTGAGGGACTTTTTAGATATGTTCTTATCGCCGGGCATGTCGCCGGGCAAGGTTGTTGGTTTCAGTATTGATTTGATGTCGGGCAACGTATCGTATGGAATCGATAGAGTTAAAGGAGTTGAGGGAGCAGCTTCAGGGTTTCCTTGATAAAGGGTCCGTTGACAGGCCAATGTGGATGTGTGTTCTAACTTGAGTCGACATGGTTGGCTCTGAGTTGTATTTGTTGAGGGATGTGTGATTCGATTGTCATTGAGCCTATTAGTGTTCTGAGAATATATATGGGTTACTTTTCCGTGTTGCAGGGCATTTGGATTTGTTGGTTATAGGCAGATGTAGTGCAGTGTTATTGGGGTCTCTCATTGGAGCTCGAGCGGGAGGAGTATTGGATATCGCTTGGCGGATGGCATATCGGTTATGTATTTTTGTTGTGTGTGGTGTTATGTATTTGCTTCATCGTGGTTATGATGATTTTCTTTGGTTCTAGACATCAATTGCGCGTGGTCATCAATTTCGAGCAGAGTGACTTGGGGTATTTCATGTGGATCAGTGTTTGGATAGCGTCACGCATTGCAGCAAAGTTGTGTGGAGGTATAACCTTGCAGGTTAGATTCGTGTGTTTTGTTTCTATGTGAGACGGGTTCTCAGCCTTGTGTTGTGGTGGTAATGGTGAGATTGCGGTACATCTCTTACATTTTAGTCATTTTCATGATCTAAGTATGCTCGGATTGTTTCTTATTGGTGCATGGATTGCGCAAGTTGTGGCTTTAGCCTGTATTGATGTGCCATGTCACCAGAGTGGTTGTGTTGGATTAGCTGAGATCGTTGGGATCTTTAATAAATACGAACGGATTTGATTTCATCATGTTGGAAAGATAAATATCGAGGTTCGGCTCAGAAATTTCCTATGGTCCTTGCCAAAGGAGAAGTGGACTCATCAATGGTTGATCTGAGAAATGGTTATGGTTTTATTGCGTGGTTCAATTATCATTGGCAGCATATGTAAGTGCTGGAATGAGACTTTAGTTGATAAGAGGTTTTCTATCGGTATTCGGTTGTTGTGTGCAGCTGCTATGATTAGAGGTTATTGTTGCAAGCGTTTGAGTTATGTGATATACCATGTAATTGCACCTGAGGTTACAGGTATGGGTTATTACAGCTTGTTCGGGCTTATTAGAGTATAAATGTGAGATTCTGATTGTGTGAATGATTTCGAAAGTGGAAATTTGGTTCTAAGGTTTATGGGCTTGGTTGGATTGTGAAATTTCAGTTACATTGTATTATCGGACCTATATGAGATAGGGTGACGTGGGCTCACCCTCGGGTATGTGCATGGTAAGGGTATTCAACGATTGATTGGCTTTTGGAACAACTCTGGGCACGTTTGAGGATGAACGTATGTTTAAGTGGGGGAGTATGTAACTACCCGACCGATCATTTTGAGCTTTTGCACTTTGTTCGCCAGTTCTCGCGCATGACCATCGCCGTGTGATATATTATGACTTATGTAAATCGTTGGTTTTGGTTTTCAAGGTAATCAGAATGAATTTGCAAGAACCATTCTCAGTTTGAAGCTTGAAATTTGAAAGGTTTGACCAAGATTTGACTTGTTTGTATATGATCTCAAATTGGAATTTTATTAGCTACATTAGGTGATTTGGGACTTAGGAACGTGATTGGAATGCATTCCGTGGAAGATTTAGGCTTGAATTGGCAAAATTGAGATTTTTGGCATTTTTCGGTTGATTGGTGATATTTTGATATAGGGGTTGGAATGGAATTCTGGAAATTGCAGTAGCTCCGTTGTGTCATTTTTGACATGGGTGCAAAATTTTAAGTCAGTTGGACGTGGTTTGGTTGAGTTTTTTTTATCAAAAGCGTAATTTGGAAGTTCTTGAAATTCTCAGGCTTGAATCCGATGTGTTTTGGTTGATTTGATGTTGTTTTAGGTGTTTTGACGATTGGTACAAGTTTGAATAAGGTTTTGGGATACATTGGTGCCTTTGGTTGAGGTACCGGGGCCTCGGGTGAGTTTCGGGTGGTTAAACGGATGAAATTGCATATTGAGGTGTTGCAGATTTTGCTTCAGGTCTGTTGCAGACCTTTTATCTATGCGATCGCATATATAGGACTGCGATCGCGTAGGCTTAGTTGAGGGCTAAGGTAGAGTTGCCTTATCACATGGAGTGGGTTGCGATCGCGTAGGTCTGTGTGGTATATCTTCACGTTCGCGTGAGCCCAGCTGCAATTGCATAGGTTTGAGTGTTAAGGATTTGTGATCACGTGTTGTTTTCTGTAATCGCATAAGGTTAAATGGGGGAGTCAACATTTTGTCCTTCGCTATCGCGTGGCTTTATCCGCAATCACAGTGAAGGAAATTTAATAGCTGGGCAGAATGTTTTAAAAGCTCATTTCCACAAATTTGAGGCTATGTTCCTCCATTGTTGGTCGATTTTGAAGCTTTTGAAGAGGATTGAAGAGGGATTCAAGGGGAATCCCTTGGAGGTAAGATTCTTGGACTTAAAACTCGATTCTAATGTGAAATTTACCTAATTAATCATGGAAATTAAGCCAAAAATTTAGGAATTAGGGCTTGAAAGTGGATAATGTAAATTGGGGATTTGAAGGGGTAATTGAGGTTCGATTTTGAGGTTCTTGGTATGCATAGACTCGTGAGAAGATAAGCAACCTATTGATGTAAAATTTACCATAATCTGAGATGTGGGCCTGGGGGCCGGGTTTGAGCAATTTCGGGATTTTAATGTAAATTGGATTATTTACAGAAAGATCCCCACGCTGAGGGATGAACCTCGCCAATATATATATATATATATATATATATATATTCTTTTAGGTTCCATTTGGGCAATGTATCCCGCTGGGTATGGTTCGTAGTAAACCTCTGTAAGATAAGGGGGATCATAGGGTAGGTAACCTTTTCACCTTCCAGTAAGCAGGTCGCTTCAGGTACTCCCAAGAGAAAAGAGAGAATTCAATTCATTTTAGCCTCTGAGCGAGGATACTCCAACAAGAGGAGCCTAACCAGGCCTTTGAGATAACAGCCCATACCATAGGGTAGCCCTACAAAGCCAAAATGAAAGGCCTTCATCATAGGCGATCATCGCAGACAATAACGCGAAATCCGGGAAGGGGAGGGGGAATGAATGCCAATTTTGAAGCAAACCGAAAAGCTAGTTCTCGTGGAGTGAGTCTAGTGCTTCCCTTTAACCTAGAAGCACTCACTGAGCCTTCAACAATGTCCTTCCTGGCCTGTTTTTTGAGTTGACCGAAGGCGTTGACGATCGATTCCATCAAAGGGAGCTATTGCCGACCCTTACACCATAAAAAGAAAACCAGTTTCCGATCGGATAATAGAAGCAACTAGAGTTGACATTTTTGTTAGACCGACACATCAGACCCAGTTGGGCCGATTGTGGTTCGACAAAAGACATTCCATTCCCCCGTCTCCACTGGATCTGTTCTCGGGAGTACCCTAAAAAAGTAACCTTTCCTCTTCGCAGCCATTTCGGGTTAAGAAGACGTGAAAGCGCATTTATATCTATAATAAGGGTGCGTTCCAAGGAAATGGGAGAGAAGGGATGTCACAATTGGGGTTTTGAATAAAACGACCTTTTGATTTTTTATTTTTTTCGTTTTCATATTGAAAAAGTTAATAAGAATGAGAGGTGTAAAGCTTTTTATCATCCTGGTGTCGAGCTATTTTTCCGCAGGACCTCCCCTACAGTATTGTTACCGTAGTAGAGGTTAACCACCAAGTTCAGGATGAATTGGTGTATTTTCAAGTGGGCTTCGTTCATTTAGCATATTTTAATGATTATATACTGATTGTGGCTAGATTTGGAGCATCCAGAGGTCGATTCGTCCGGGCAAAGGCATTGCAGGCTAGAGTTTGGATCGGATCAAGGTGAGTAATGATTGTATAAGTTGTCCTAAGAGTATGAAACCCCGTATTTGCACATTGTTATGCTATATTGAGGTGGCACACATGATAGATGATGAGCGTGGGGTCGTGCACTGTTGTGGATTGTGACTTAATCCATCCCGAATGACTATTTTATTGCGTTTTTGATTGAAAACTATTTTCTACCATCATGTTTTGGGCCGAATGCCATATTTGGGCCTCGTGCCAACTATTTGAACCCTTTGGGGAGTTTTATTGATATTTCCTCACTATTTTAAATTTAAACTTGTACTCAATCATGCTATACTCTACTGTTTTCAAAACTCAGCCATGTTTACTCTGCTTTAACACTTGAAATGATATTCCAAATAATATTTATGCTGAGCATCATCTTTTACTATTTACCGAGTGGCTTATGTGATTTTGACTGAGTAAGGCTGAGGGCTTGTGTTGTGAGGATGCTTTTGAGTCGGGCTGCATGCTGCAGCAGTGATAAACCAATTTTTTATTATGAGGCCGAGGGCCTAAGATATGTACGCCACGAGGTGGCTTGTTGATATGAGGCCGAGAGCCTAGAAATGATGCCATGAGATGGCTTGATATTGCCCTTGGGCCGTAAAGGGCCCCTCCAGGAAGTGGCTTGTTTTACCGATTTCTTAACTCAGCCTTATTTACTAAATTTTGACATTATAAATGATATTCTTGAGCTTAATGGCATATTTTTGACTGATAGTCTGAGTGACTTGTGAGGTTAATGGATGAGAGAGGCCGAAGGCCTGATTGTGAGGTAATGACTGAGAAACACCGATATATTTATGGATCGATCTGCACGCCGCAACAATATATATATATATATATATATATATCTGTGTGTGTGTGTGTGTGTATGTATGTATATATGTATGTTTGTATGTAGATCGGGTTGTACGGTGCAACAATATATGGATCAGGCTGCATGCCACAGCGATATGTTGGATCGGGTTGCGTGCCACAGTGATATAGCGCTTGGGCGTAGGAGCCCCTCCGGAGTCTACACACCCCTACTTAGCACAGTCAACTATATATATGGATCGGGCTGCACGCCGCAACAATATATGTATCGGGCTGCACACCACAACAGTTATTATATGGTACCTATTGATTGTGAGTGCTGAGTGTGAGCGCTAATTGATAAGAGTTGAGCTATATGACTGAGAGGCTTTCCCGAGGGGCTATATATACTTGTATATGAGTGATGCTTTGCCTGAAGGGCCTGTTTATGAACTTACTGGTTTCACTCCTCCTTAAAGTGAGTTTCTATTGAATATGTTGATTTAGTTACTACTTTTACTCATATGTAGACCGAGCCTTTATTGAAAATCATAAAGAAATGTTTTTAAACAACTTTCCTTTAAATTGTAGTTTTTAAAAGGTGTTAAGAATTTTGCCACTGATTTGGCTTTGTTACTTCCACTGAGATCTTTAAGTTACGAGATTATTATGAATTTCTATTTGCCCGAAGGTCCGTATACGAACTATGTTTTGGTCGAGGGGCCAACTATGATTTTTCATCACTTTCACTATAAATTACATTAAACTTCTACTAAAATTTTTAGAAAGATATTTTTCAAAGGATTTTCCCGAAACGGTAGTTTAATGAGATGATTTGATTTGTATCCTGTTTTGGAAACATGCTTTACCCACTGTGGTGCTATAATGTGGTTTACGTGATTTCTTAATACTCAGACTTTGTTTACCTTTATTACTTACTGAGTTGGCGTACTCACATTATTCCCTGTACCTTGTGTGCAGATTCAAATATTTTTGAGCTTGGTGGAAGGTTCATCAGAGTTAGCAAGATAGCTGCTTGGTGATTGTGGCCCTGCTTTTCTCCCTCTTTATTCTTCCTTATGTATTCTTGTGATTTTTCCCAGCCATACTGGCCTTTATGTTGTTAGACAGTTGTAGTAGATGCCCATGACTAGTGACACCCCGATGTCGGGCTTGTGTATTTATTTCGCACTTTTAATTTAAACTTACATCGAGATTATTGATTAATAAATGGTATAAAAATAAAAGTTATTGAATAATGGTTGATTCAGGAGTTGTGTCGGCTGGCCTAGTTTCACGATAGGCGCCATTAGGACCGGGTCGATTTTTGGTCGTGACATTTGGGTCCTTGAGACTCCTCCGAACTTTGACACATTGGGGCTGGTATTCTAATCTCTTACAAATTGTTTTTCTAAGTAAAGTTTTGGTGTGAGCATTTCCCGAAGTCCCTGAGGCCCTTCGGAACTTTGATACAGTAGAAGCCCAATTTTGTGTATGGTGGTTGGACCACCTGTATGCTTAAGACATGCTTTGCTTGAAGGGTTGGTTTCTTGGTTGATATTGGTCTTTCTAAGGCTCCCTATAGTGTAATAAATTTAGTTCTGTAATAATGTAATAATCTTTGTAACAAACAGATCTGAGGTTATTAGTAAAAGCTGGGGGGGGGGGGTATATATCTTTGTTCAAACTCGGGTAGAAATCCTGCCTATAGGTTATTGTGTTATTATATGAATGCTACTGAAATCTTGGCTATAGGAAATTTCTTTTCCGACTATATGCAACTATGTATTTTCACATTTTTAGTATACTAGAAGCACTGTCTATAGGTTTTTATTAATTCTACAGTACAATCCATGTTCATAGAATTTCCACATTTCCACTCTCAATGTGCATTAGTGATCATGCGTGTAGGATCTTATTTGTGTGAATTAATAAACTTGCATGGCAATTTGTTTAACGTTTCTTCCCACTTAGAATGTCATGCCTATAGGAGATATAGAAACCAGCTTTCTTCAATTTAGATACCATGCCTCTAGGAAATAAATAGATCAGTTTTGACACCTAGAAATCACGTCTATAGGAGTTAACTAATTCTGAAAATTAGAAAGCACGCCTATAGGATCTAAAGAGATAAAATCTGTTTTCATAAGTTAAAAATCAGTAATTCGCTTAGAAATCATGTTATAGGTCTTTAATCAACCTTTAGGTATCATGCCTATAGGATTCTGTTCTGGTTATCAGTAGGCAAACCTGTAGGTTTATTAAGAATCCTAGGCCAAAAACTGTGATCTCGTGCTGATTGAATCATGCCCAGATTCAGAACTTAATCAAATTAGTAGGAAAGCCCGTATGCCCCAATGCTCGTTTTCATAATCTGCTTTCTTATCTTCTCTTCTGCTCATCTAGATATCCTGCCTGTAGGACCCTAAATCAATGAAGTTTTCTATTTAATTGCGTGCATTTGCTATCTATTTGTAGAGGTTAACATGAGCCCTTATTTTTCCCTACCTGATAGTCCTATCTAATTTTTGTCTGTGGCCTAGCTTTTTCCCAATTTAAGCAACATAGGTAAGTCTAGAACTATCCAAAATAGAGGTCCTAAATACCTCCAGAACCGTACATAAGGGGTGGGTAGTGCACACATAAGGTACCATTAGAAGCTACTAGAACGCTTAGGTAACAACTGAAAGATAGTAATTAGGTAATAAAAGAAATGATGACCCGTGCGCTAATGCTATGTGTAGCACCCCAACATGGGAAAAGTTACCAAGTATTGCATGGAAATGATCTTATAGGCTAAAAACCTTAGGACCACCCCCATACTCCTGTAATATTGTATCTGTCCCATTTTGTTTTCTTCCCTTTATGACTAATTCACTTAATTAATGTTCGACTGGGACCCAATATTGTGGACCTCGAGGGGTGCCTAACACCTTCCCCTCAAGGTAATTTCGAGCCCTTACCCGATCTCTAGTGATGTACACTGGTTATATGAGTTAACTGTTCTAGGTGCCCTAACACACCTTAATCCGTTAGGTGGCGACTCTTCAAATCCCTTACCCCATCCCAAAAGGAAAGGAGTTTTCCCAAAAATGTCGAAACTCGATTTTGCGAGAAAAAGGGGGTGGGACACCATGTCCATGGAAGATCCATCCCTCAATATAATCAACTACGATTACTGGGGGGTATGCAGACTCCGGAGCGGCTCCTTCAGCCCAAGCGCTATCATAAATAAGTATACCCACTGCAGCATGTAGCCCGATCCCATAAATATTACTCATAATCAGGCATTTATCCTCATTCACTCATCAATCTCTCTAGTCTCTTGAGCTCACAATGCCATGAAACCAGCCCATAAGGATGATATGATGTGTCAATAACTAATAATAGAGACTATTATATGATATGAATATGAATGTGTATGACTGAGTATGTAATGTGATGAAACCAGATAAATCAATAGCATAAATGACCTCAGTGGGTCCCAATAGGATAAACATGTATCCTAGACAGAGTTTTATAACATGGATCACAACTCAATAGCTCAAATACATAGAAATTTCATTGTTACAAATAAAATCAGGTAACTACAAAGTACCACAAAAATAACGGAGTCACAATTTGTCACGACCCAAACCGATGGGCCGCGACGGGCACCCGATGCCTTACCCAAACAGAGTACAAACATTACATATCTTTCTTATTGTACCATCTTTGTCAAATGGGCAAAACGGCCACAACTCATAATGTATAGCTATAAGTTGGAAAGCTTTATCAATGAACCATCTTCCTAAAACATGAATAGATATGGGCTGTCAAGGCCTCCGACATACTTTACAAAATGAACTTCTATCTATAAAGCCTATAAGAATATTTGACATCAAATGGGATAGGGTACCGTCCTAACCATAAGTCTGTAACAAAACTCTGACATGATGACTCATAGACTCGGCTGCACTCCGAATGAGGTGGAGTTACCGATGCTTCGCTGAATGCTAACCTCGTCTACTATGAAGACTTGTCAAACTAATTTTCTATACCTGCATGCATGAATGCAGCGTCCCCAACAATAGGACATCAGTACGAATAATGTATCGAGTATTAAGACACATAAATAAGTATATAAAAGACATGGAATAAACATGGATTAAACGACTCAACCGGTAAGTCTAGATAACTCTGTAAAGCATGAAATACTTATAGTTTCATTCATATGTGTATGAATGTCATGTCGTGTATAGGTACATGTGTTCATAACATCATCAAGCCTCTGAGGACATCCCATCATATTATCTCGACCACTGTGGGCAACATCATCTACATATACCAGCTGATCAGGTGGCGATGCGTATATAACGCCGTAACCTTTTCCCATATCCCATATATATAATATAAATATATATGCGTATATAACGCCATCTGGTCATGGCTCAATGTACATGTATAAATAAATGAAATGCATGAGAAATATGTCAATAAAATCTTTTAGAATATCATAAGACCATTATGCCTTCGATTAATATCATGAAGTAAAATTTATCAAATTATATATTTTTTGAGACACATTAACAAATGATAGAATAATAGGACGCATGGGAAATAAAAAATATAAGCATATCTAGCATTTCTATGAATAAAGTCATTTATGAAAGTTGTGCATTTGCTTGTTTCGTTTGTATCGTATGGATCATGCCACAAGGAAAGAAGGGATAGCCTTAACATACTTGGACCGATTCTCTTGACAATTTCTTTAACACACATTTTTTGTGATGAAATACGTAGCAGTGGATCGAAGTAGGGAAAAATCCATATGATATTCTTGAGAAATATTGTACCGTGCTTTCTTAGAATTGCATCTTACTCATAATCAAATCTTGTATGAATTTGCTGAAGCTCATCATTTACTTTAAAAGATGTAAACATCTTCAATTTGTAAATTAAAGACAGGCTTCATCATATCAACACAACATCATCTCTAATGCGGTAAGAAGACCCCTTATATTTGTGGGCTTGTGGGCCCCACTTATATAATGACTAAGCCACAAAGAACTCTCTTAGTGCCACCTTATAATATGGATTTAGGAGTCACACCTATGGGTGTAGGTTTTCAGCCACATTGGGAGCTTTGTCCTCACCTACTAATTATCCACAAATCCCTAATTACATGGCTAGTCTTCTATTAAACTATAATTAACCAATTACTCAACTAATTAAGAATTATCTCAAATTACTTATAATACTACTCACTTTTAATACACCTTATACACCTTACTAGCATGGTCATGTGGTACCTTGTATGTCATTAGTCCATAAATACCGGATTTTATAGCTTTGACCGTATATTATCCCCAAATTGTCAAACACCGACGAAACTCATACCGGATTATAAACATATATGCTGCATGGATAATACTCCGAACTCTTAAGTGAGTTCATTAAATGACTAACTCTGGATCATTTATCGAATAATTATTTTCATTCCTTCTCGGCTTCTTTAAACGCAAACTATTACTTTTCCTGGTCTTTCTGCCCCTTGTTGTGTGGATACTCAGCTTATCTTAGTTCCCATGCATGCTGGAGTTTTCATGCAACTCATATGATTTCGATTATTACTTTTTGTTTCACTTCCCTCTCATTAGCCACGATAGGTGCCATAACACTTTCTTATGGAGTGCATACAATTTTGTAGTGAGATTGTTTTTACATGACCATTCATTCTTCAAGTTACTATGCTTAGGTTGAAGCCTTCTTCCTTATTTATTCAGCTAGTCTTTCATTGTAGTACTTAGGAAGGACCCTCTGACTCTTGTAAAGTGCAAGCTTATTACATCTGATTCCCGATAGAATTTTTGATGTTCGTACTCACCTATAATTATCCTTAGTTACTTACCTCTATACTCATGTTCTCGTACGGTTGTTTCTAAACTAAAGTTTTGATTTTCTTCCCAGTGGCACTCTTTTTTATTTCCTAGTGGCACTCTCTTTTATTTCCAGTGTCAATCTCTTTTATTTCTATAATACTCATACGGTACCTTTAACTATCTTAACTCCAATCTGAATATATCTCAAGTATTACAATGTCATAACTGTGAGGCTAAATTCACTATATTGGGTCCTACTATGTTTATCTTTCATGATCTGCTGATTTGTCTGTATTCTCTTGTCTAGCCATAACTAGGCTCTTCCTGAATCAACTACTAACTACTACTCATTGGCCCATTCTCATATTCTTGGGTTATTTCCTTTATCTTAACTCACCTCTCACAGTGACTCCTTATTTATCAATAGCATCCCAGGAAGGAACCCTTTCTTCATTTCCTTAACGTCGTGCTTGCATAATGTTCTGCAATCGTAGCATATTTGTGGGATTCAGGTAAGTGAAATCTCATTCCTTTTTTATTTTATCGCATTATCCCTTTACCATTCCATTACTAGAACCACTTAATTCTGACTTAATGCCACATCACTCATATTCTCCCCTTTAGGGGAGTGCTAAGATTTGGTGCTACAAAAATCTACATATAGATGTTTTACCTCTTCATATTTGGCGTCTTTTTACATCATAGATGATCCTTACTCGCCTTGTGGTAATCCTTCTGTACCAAGGATAACAAAATTCCTTACCTACGAGGGTGACACTTAGTGTAGCTGGCACATAGAGTCCCTTGAGCTTAACTTTGCTCACATTGCTTGCTTTAGGGAAGCGACTTCTTGAATGACCTTTAAGGGTTATTCTTATGTCGTTCATTATTTTATCGCCGCAACGCAATATGACATTCTCATGATACCGACTATTATTAAATCACCCAGTCCCCAATTCATATTTAGTTTATATTGTTCACCAGTCCATATTGATTTCTATTACTTTGGGGTCTAACTTTCCTTTTGGTAATCGCGTTAGAGTCGCGAACTTATTTCTCGAAATGAGGATATGACTGTATGGCCTATACATTTTTGTTGTCTTAAGGCATGTTACCTCTCGTCTCTTCCCTCACTTGACTATAAATTCTATAATACTCTACCGTCGTGATCCATGTATCACATCTTACTTATAATGCTTTATTATCTATCTTCTTAATTTCCTGCTAACATTTATGTGTATCACTTTATTTTGAATATTGGAACAAGATACTCTTTCGCTTTTAGCTCCCCTTGATACATCCATTGGCTCTGAGAATTGTCTAAAATTCTTTCTCTACTAGGGATGGGAGCCATACTAAAGTAATATTTATCCCTTCAAGGCTTCCAGTGCCTATCTTTGTAGTACTCATATCTATCTATACTATATTAGAGTGCACGATCTGGGTGTCTCACAAGGAGATCTATTAGCACATTTACAATATACTTCGGAAATGTCAACTAATGCAAACAATCCATCCACCATTTTGGGTCACTCTAACCCCAGCCGGATCCTGATATCCTGTCTTTCTCTTAAACCATATTTGTTAGCTCCTATAGGGCATAACTAAGATCGATGTGCCAAATTGTACACATCTCTGTTATTGCTGAAGGTAACTAAAAATGCTTTATCTTCCTGAAATGTAGATAATGTTCATCTTTACTAAGTAGGTACCTTGTACCTTCTTCACCTTGCTTCTTTTACTTGTTGAAACTTGTACTTTCTGATTCACTCATTGCTTTTCACCATATGGGTGGATATATATTAATGCATTATGGCTCGTTAAAAAGAAGCTTACACATCTTAGTGCACACATGATCTGTTGAAGACCTTACATTTACTCATCATAAACATCATGCAGAATCAAGTTCCTCTAACATAACTCTTCAACAACCACATTCAATCCCTTACCAACCATTTTTATAAACGTAGGCATCGTCGTATTATGAATAAGATAGAGTTTAGGAAATTGAGTTCTAACAACAGAGCTCTACCGCACGATCTAGAGTAAGAAGAAAAATTGATAGTCCTAAATGCCATGTAGCCTCCTGCTTATAAGTGTAGTGCACAACACACTCATAAACAAGACTCTATAGATACCCTAGGACAGACCTAATCTGATACCACTTTTGTCACAACCCAAACTGATGGGCCGCGATAGGCACCTGGTGCCTTGCTCAACCAAGTACCAATGTTACATATCTTTCTTATCGTATTATCATTGGCAAATGGACCAAACGACCACAACTGATAATGTATAACTATAAGTGGGAAACCACTGTATCAATGAACCATCTTTCTTAAAACATGAATACATATGGGTCGTCAAGGCCTCTGACATACTGTATGGGTCTACAAAGCCTCTACAAGTATTTGACATCAAATGGGATAGGGTACTGCCCTACC
This sequence comes from Nicotiana glauca, assembly GCA_026770625.1. NCBI lineage: Eukaryota > Viridiplantae > Streptophyta > Magnoliopsida > Solanales > Solanaceae > Nicotiana > Nicotiana glauca. The sequence continues at coordinate 105,287 of MU675593.1, forward strand.
CGTAAGTCTGTAGAAAAATAATAACACGATGACCCATTGACTCGACTACACTCTGAATGAGGTAGAGTTACCGATCCTTCGCTGAATAATAACCTCGTCTACTATGAGAGCTTGTTAAACTGCTTGTCTATACATGCATGCATGAATACCATGTGCCCAATAACATGACATCAGTACGAATAATGTACTAAGTAAGTAAAGCACATAAATAAGTACATAAAAGACATGGGAGAAACATTAGTGAATGACTCATCCTATAGGTCTGGATAACTCTGTAAATAAAGAAATACTTATAGTTTCATGAATGTCATGCCGTGCATAGATACTTGTGTTCATAACATCAACAAGCCTCTAAGGGCATCTCAGTTGTGCCCACTTTTTCCTCCCTTTTTGACGGGGAAGTCTGGGTTTCGACATTCATATGGGTAATAACTCATTTCCCTTTGGGAATTGGGTATTTTGAAGAGTCTCCACCTAACGGGTTATGGTACGTTAGGGCACCTAGAGCGACTGACTCTTGGATTGGCATGCATTACTAGAGATTTAGGGTAAGGGCTCTAAATAACCTTGAGGGGAAGGTGTTAGTCACCCCTCTTGGTCCACAACGGTGGGTCCCAACCGAACTTATACTCATGCATTAGTCCTTTAACAAATAAGTATTTGAAACACATAATTGCAAATAAAGCATGTTGGACATTGTATGACTCAAATACTCTTTGATTTGACAATCCAAATCAGGAGTTCATCTGTACAAGTTCCCTCCGCTGTGGAAGAAGTGATTTGACAATCTTCGGAGTGTGCATTTCTGAGTGTGATTTGAATGCTCCGGATATTCTCCTTTTGATAAATAATCTTTGATGCAATGGAACCAAGGCTTTCCATCCATTTATTCTTCAACATGAGCATAATATGCCAGATGATTATGGATCTTCACTGGAATGGGATCAATATAATTCTTATCTGGATGTTGTATCATAGATGACAAAGTGGCCAATGCATCGGCAAACTCATTCTGAATTCTGAGCACATGTCAGAATTCTAACTTTATGATCCACTTTCTCAATTCCTGCACGTGGTGCAGATCCGACAATATTTGGGAATTCTTCGTGGCCCACTCTCCTTGTACCTGGTGCACAAGCAAATCTGAATCGCCGATCACCAACAACTTCTGAATGTGCATGTCAACTTCCATGTTGAGACCTAGTATGCAGGCTTCATACTCTATCATGTTGTTGGTGTAGGGAAATCTGAGTTTAGAAGATACTGGATAATGTTAACCCATTTCTGATACCAAAACTGCTCCAATGCCTACTCCTATAAAATTTCAGCTCTATCAAAGAACCTCCTCAAACCGTGATATGCTTCAGTAATCTCTTCCCCTACAAATGACACTTATTCATCAGGAAAATATATTTTCAAGGGTTCGTATGCTCCTCCTACCGGATTTTCAGCAAGGTGATTTGCCAATGCTTGTCCCTTGACCGCCTTTTGAGTTATGTAGACGATATCGAACTCACTTAGTAGTATCTGCCACTTAGTCAAATTCCTACTCTGCATGGGTTTCTGAAATATGTACTTTAGAGGGTCTATCCTGGATGTGAGGTATGTAGTGTAGGCTCAGAAGTAGTGCCTCAATTTCTGAGCTGTCCAAATCAAAGCACAACAAGTGCGTTCCAACAGGGAGTACAATGTTTCATAAGGTGTGAATTTCTTACTCAGGTAGTACATGTCATGCTCCTTCCTTCCAGTCTCGTCATGTTGTCCCAAAACACATCTGAAGGCTCCATCCAATACATATAGATAGATTAATAAAAGTCATCCTGGTTCTGGCGGGACAAAAATTGGCGGTGTGGATAGGTACTCTTTGATTTTGTCAAAAGCTTTCTGACAATCCTCGGTCCAGCTTGTTTCGGCATTTTTTTCTTAGCATCTTGAAGATGGGTTCACATATAACTATGGACTGTGCTATGAAGCGACTGATATAGTTGAGACGTCCTAGGAAGTTTATCACGTTCTTTTTGCTCTTAGGTGGCGGTAACTCCCGAATAGTTTTAACTTTAGATGGATCCAGCTCGATCCCTCGACGACTGACGATGAATCCCAATAACTTTCCTACGGAACCCCAAATGCACACTTTGCTGATAAACGCCCAGAATGTAGCCTCCAAGGAAATACGAAGGCTGAGGGCTCGAAATGACATTATAGAAACTTAGCTTAGCCAAGCAGCTAAGGGACCTGATTCTGTACATGAGGAGGCTGCTAGACTAAGAAAGGAAAATGAGACACTTCGGGCTCAACTACTTGACGAACAACTGACCACAAATTCTAGACTGGACCTGGTTCTCAAAATCATTGTTGTCTTTTCCTCCAAGCCTCCCTCCTTTACTTATCCCTAGGATCCTCCTTAGTGACTAATTATTTTTGCTCGAACTTCCTATGGCTGCTGTTTTACTTGGGTTTACTTGTTTTTATTTTGATGGCATGTTGAACTTAACCATTACTGCTCCTGACTTGGTTAGTTCAATGTAAACATTAATGAAACAGCTCCCCTTTCTTTGTATGTACAATACTGTGTTCCTCTGGATTCCCTTTTCTGTCATGTTGTGTGCACATATGTGGCATGAGCTAGCTGTGTTAGACTTCTTTACGCTTCTCAATTGCATGTGCTCTTTTTCCTAGTTGTTCTTTTTAATTATGCCAAAAGGGGGAAAATTAGTAGGACCTTCTGAGATTAAGGGGGAACTGAGATTAAGGGAGAACTGGAACTTCTAAGATTAAGGGGGAACAAAGAGTAAGGGGGAACTTTGTGTATTTTTGGCATCTCATCTGTTTATTTCTGCTCTAAACAAATGTTGTCCATACTTAAGTTTGTCATCATCAAAAATAGGAAAATTGATGGGTTTTACTTAATCTTATGCTTCTTATGTTTTGATAATCTAACACACTTGTCATAAAGAACCAAATATAGACCATGATCCACAAGTTACACATATCATATGAACGGGTCGAAGCTTGAACATCACCAAAATGGATGAACGATCACATGGAGGAACACAATAGGGACCCGATGACCTGGTCCCTTAGGGTTCTCCAACAAAATCACAAGTCAGTAACTGTAAACATTCAATATAAAGAGAAACATAATAGAGACCTGTTCCCTTGGGGTTCTCTGACAGAAGTACAGGACAAAGTGCACAACTGGAACGTAGAAAAAGAAAGTCCATCAAGCAACTGTTACGGAAGAGGAACTCAACTAGGACATGGTCCGTTGTTGTGTTCCTTCTAAGAGTATTAGGACCTGGTTCATCGGTATGTCCTGACAGGAGCACAAAATCTAGCTAGAACGCACCTGCCCCGAAGTGGCTATGTAGACAGTGCAACAATCATTTCTCACTGAGAAGAAGTACACCAAGAGTTGACACCACAATCTAATTGTGATATCTTTTGTGATAAAACAACCTGGTGCAAGACACACCACTTCTTGTGTATTTCAGTGATACTCTCTCAAGAAGAAGAAACATCCATCCAGTATCGAAATCACCGATGTGTCAAGAACAAGAAGACAACTCCACTAAGGATCAACTTCTAAACGAAGTCTTATGTATATCCATAGTTGAGTTGTAATCTTGGTATTTGCTTTACATTGTAATTCCTATTTTGCTTTCTTAGAAGCACTGTTTTAGGAACAAACCAAATCCGTAAACTTTGGAGTCTGCGTTGTGACTAGGAATAGTCATAAGTTTAATCCTCTGTAACTAGGAGAGTTAGAGAGTGGCTTGTGGTGGTGCATCACAAGTTAGTTTGAAGTCTTTACAAAAGGGAGTTTGCAAAGTGGCTTGTAATAGGTAGGTTACACGTTAGTTGAGTTTAAAGCCTAATGGTGTTGGTCGTGGTTTTTTTATCCCCTTGTGTCTGATTTTTTCACGTAGAAAAACCTCTAGCCTCCTTTACATTCAGTCCTTACTGCTTTCAACGTATCGATCTAGTGAGTAGCCAGGTACTCTAATGTTTGGTGGACCTATATAAGCTATCATTAGCTAACCAAGTTGGGTACTTAACCACCTTGAGAACTTTGGCTTTGATCTGCTTGGTAACTTCCTCCTTGATTGTCAAACTCATGTTTGGTTTGTACTTTCTGAGTTTCTGCTACACCAATGGATACATGTGATTAATAGGCAGCTTGTGAGCTACTATGGACGTGATCAAACTAGTCATGTCATCATATGACCATGAAACAAATGTAATACTCTTTTAGGAACCGAATGTACTCTTCCTTCTCTGTTGATGACAAGTAAATGCTGGTGCGAGTCTTATCGACAGTCTCGGCGTCTCCCAAATTTACTACTTTTATTTCGTCCAGGTTGGACTTAGGTTTGTGCTCAAAATTCTTAACTTCCCTAACAATTTCCTTGGGTATCTCATCCTCTTAATCTGAATCAATATTCTCATATTGCGTTGCCTCATTACATGTCACAGTTACTAGTTCATTAGGAAAAGTAATAATAATACTATAGAAAGGAAAAGTTATAAAAAATAGTAATGAATAATAATAAAGACCAAATGCATTTGATTAAAACTAAAAATATTGTCCAGACAAAGTATGGATCGATGATCGAGCATTTATTTTGAAACAAGTAAATCTTAAAAACAAAATTACTGGAAATCTTAAATTCCTAGAACGTCTATATAAGTAAAATCTGCCAGGCTACCTAGGGACTCGACAGGCTCGGGATGGTGTGGCGGTCCAGTTCCTGAGAATAGCTCCATTTTTCATGGTCTGAATAGTGAGGCCTTCTTCTTCCTCCTCCTCAATTATGGCACTGCAGTCCATGTCTTCATCTTCCAAGAACAAATTCTTCCACCCAGCTAGTGCTTCTTCTTCTACGCTTCCTCATATCGTATCAACTTTGGTGAAAAGCTTGTTCCAAACGTGGCACTGGCTGCTTAAGAGGGTAATATGGTCCATGCCATGGAGGTGACCGATTTCTATACTCTTTCCATGTATACTGGTATCCGAGCCCAAAGGTGGTACCATGATTTTTCAACTGTATCGGTTTAGTGATACCTTGGAGGTTCATTCCCAACCCTTTGCAGGGTTCATATCCAGACCATGCAAATATGCTTTCTATTTTACTACTCCACCATTTAACTTTCTCGACGGCATTGACCCATTCAATATGATTATAGCTTTCCCCTCCTAGACTTCTTCTATGTCCAATAACCGGGATGGTTTGACTAGTCTAAATGGGGTTACTTCCATCTCCGTGGATGATCACCTCCTGAAGGTTCCATTCGTATTTCATGGCTTGATGTAGTGTGGAAGGTATGACCCCAGCGGCACCGATCCATGGTCGGCCCAACAGAAGATTATATGAGGCTGGTATGTCGAGTACCTAAAATTCGACGTCGAACAAAGTAGGCCCCATCTGTAAGCAATGGTTGATTTCCCCAATCGTGGCCCTCTAGGACCCATCTAAAGCTTTCACGCTCATGCTTCCTACCCATATTTCATGGAAATCGTTGTCCAATCTTTTCAGAGTGTTCAGCGGACAAATATTGAGGCTTGAACCTCCGTCAACTAGGACCCTGGCAATGAACTTGTCTTCAAGTCGCACCGTAATATGCAATGCTTGATTGTGATTCAATCCATTAGGCACAGCTCATCTTCGCAGAAGATGATCTTATGGATTTCCAGTACTTGCCTAACCATGTTGGCCATTTCTCTACCAGTGATGTTATTGGGCATATAAGCCTCACTCAACACTTTCATTAAAGCATCCTTGTGTGCCTCTGAATTCTGCAACAGTGACAGGACAGATATCTGAGCAGGGATTTTTTTCAGATGGTCAACTACAGAATACTCCTTTTCCTATACTTTCCTCCATAGGTCATCTGGCCCAATCTCAACGATAGGCTACCTAGTAGTGGCATCCTTACTTGTTCCTCCCAAATGTTCAAGTGTATAGACTCTTCCAGTTCTAGTCGTTCCTTGTGAAGCGTCAGATTCCTCTACTTTGGCCTTCCCTTTTCACCGAGCCTTGGCAACATAATCCCAGGGTATTGCATTTGAATCGAAGGGAGGTGTGGTTGATACCGTCACTGTGAAAGGTGTGACCATTTCTACTTCAAATGGAGCGGGGGTGGCCACAAGTGGAGTTACCATTACCTCAAATGGAACTGATGTAGTTACTTCAACCTCGATTGGTGACTGAGTCTGTACCATAATAAGAGTAAGTGTGACTGCAACTTTAAAGTCATCGCCTTCTCGAATAAGCCTAATCGACCTCTCAAGGTCCCATTCTTCATTCGTCTCTATCATATATACTCCATCACCTCTATGATCAGGGAGGGGATTGTTACAGACATTATGTGTGGCTTCCGTCACCTATATGTCCTTATTGTCAATTAGTGTCTGGATCTTATCCTTCAATATTCGGCACTCAGCAGTGGTGTGCCCTTTCATACCGGAATGGTACGCACAAGTTTTTTTTAGATTGACCTATTGGGGTGAATTTTCTAATGCCAAAGGGGGAACATGGGTGACGTAACCCACAACTTTCAACCTTTTATACAACTGGTCGAGGGGCTCAGCAATGTCGGTATATTGTCTGGGAGGCTTGCGGTCAAAGTTGGGTCTTGGTCTTGGATAATTTTGGCGATCTGGTGGTGATTGGAAGTGGGATGGTTAGGAGATATAAGTGTGATGGATAATGTCCGGTTGGGAATATCTGGTAGATGAAGGCTGATATGTAGGCGGTAATGTTTGGTATGTGGGAGGAGGTATTTGATATGTGGGTGGAGATGTTTGAGATAAGTGGAAATTTTGGACCCTGATCAACCATTCCTGCTCTAATATCTCTTTTCTTTGATATGCCGCCTGACTGTAATGGCTTATTCATGTCCTGCAGTGCCTCAAAATTCGTTACAATCCTGCTCTTGATTATTTCTTTGATTCTTTCTCCAAGTTTGATGATATCATAGATTTTGTGATTTTTGATAACTATCAACCTTTCATAATATTGCGGATCATATGATCTGACGAAGAGTTCATCTGTTCTTCGTCCAAAGATGGCCTGACCTTGGCCACTTACGACCTCCAACGAGTAGCATACTCACGGAAAGTATCAATAGGTTTCTTCTTAAGATTCTGAATGTAGAAAACATCCGGTGCATTCCCTGTGTTGAACCTGAACCGGTCCCTGAAATCCGATGCCATACTTACCCAATTGATATATTTCTTGGGTCTTGGTTGATATACCAGGACAAAGCATCCCCAGTAAGACTCCTCATAAATATTTTCATCCGGATCTTTTCATCTTTCCCGACCCCGACAAGCTTGTCACAATGGTCCTTGGATGAACCCTGGGATTACTTATGCCGTCGAACATCTCGAACATGGGAGATTTGTACCTCTCTAGCAGTTCCACATCTGGCTGTATGCATAGGTCTTCATAGTTCAAACCTTCTATTCCTCTATCGCCTTCAACACCCTAAGCTTATCTTGTCAATTTCTTGAGTTCATCAGCTATGTTTTTAATGTACAAGTCCTTCTCGCAGGATTCTGGTGTATTGGAGATTTGTTGGGTAGAGTGAGGTACAGTTTCCCCATATATAGGGTTGATTTGATGGGTTCCAGGGACTTGGGTGTAATGATGGTCATTGGTGGAGTTTTGGGGATCGAAAATGGGCGGTGGTGTGTTTTGGGGAGTGTGGTAAGTGGTGATTGGTGGGTAATGAATTGGTTGATGGTGGTGTTATGGCAGAGCATATATTGGTAATGGGTTGGGATTTTATGGGTGGGATTGCGTATTTATTTGATTCAGTAGGATTTTGTGGATGTTGGTTTTGCATGTTTTGGGGAGGTGCTGGGTTCTTAGTGTTTTGTTGGTTGATGTCAGGGAAATTCAGGGTGCGTGACAAGTTTACCAAGTTGCAAACTTGCTCCAATTCTCCTTGCACTTCCAGTATCTTTTGTTCCAGTCTCAAGACTAGATCATTCGAGGCCGGAGTACTAAGACCATCTGAGGTTTCCGCGTTCTCAATATTCTACTTTCGGATACCACTTAAGTCGTCCATTTTTTCTTTTTGCCTGCCTTTTCTGTTGCTGGAGGAGGAGGAGGTGGAGGGCCTATAGATCTGGTATGATACGCTGATGAGTCCAGTATAAGTGAACCAACCTAAGGGGACGTGAATAATTAAAGATAAGGAAAAAACAAAAGGTAACAACTCAGTGAGGATTCTGAAATGTTTGCAGTATTTAAACACATATTGTGGGAATGTATATTCACGTCTAAATTTGGAGAGCATCGTTATGCGCGAGGTAGGCCTAGCGACAAATATATTTGGAGAACTTTAAATGCCAACAAATGCTTCATTTCATAATTTAAAATAGACTAATCCCAAAACGACAAAAAGAAAATAAGTCACTACTGGCACTTGTCCTTATTACATTTTTAGGAAAAAAGCAAGTAAATCAAGCCTATTTGGTCCTAGAAAGACCTTCCCCGAATTCGGTCTTCCTAACTCCATCATACAGGCCCCTAGCTCGCGCAGACCTAACAACAAGTAGGCTCTAGCTAGATGTCCTCCTTCAGCTCCTTCGGCGTTCGGGCAATCCTCGATCCTTTTTATGACTTTAACTTCCAACTCTACTATTCCTCACTCTAGATATTCCAACTTCCTATTGGAAGTGACCTCCATTTCTTTCCATTCCTCGGTCAACCTCACATTCCTCTCACGTATTTCCCGATGCTCATTCTCAGAGTCGTCGACCCTCTTACGCAGCTTGTTGTATTTGACTTGAGCTTCAACTTCTTCATCTATGATTATATTCCCTCGACTGTCCCCTGGCATCGCCATTCCTTTCAGATTGTCCTCTAACCATGCCGGGTAGAGAGACTCGCACACTACGTGATACCTGTATGGCTCAATGGTGTTCTTTTCCACAAGGATATTACAATGCCACATGTGCTAAGCTTGGAACTTGTAAGGGACGTCGTCTTCTTGAAAGTCTGCACTGAAATGACTCATCTTTGCAACCCTTGGCACAACCTGCTTTCTACCACTTACCTAAGAACTCAGATAAGAACATATGGGTATATCCCTCTCAATCCGATCAGCACCAGGTATGGAGTGTCCCCGGATCTTATGATGAATTCATCTATTGGGAACCATTCAAACATCCATTGCACCTGTTCCTCGGTCAGATTGTCAAAGAACCCTACCCACTCTTCAGCACTTTCCGGCTGAGCAAACCTGTCCGGAATGTAAGTCATCCGCTTGGGGTGATGAAAGGCAATATGGTCATTCCAAGACCTTTGTGGAAATTCTTGGTGATAGTGACCCTTTTGGAAATGTTCCAACAACCACAATTGCAGCAACAAGTTACAACCCTCGAAATGCTTGACCCCTCTTTGACAACGCTTTAGAGCCCTATTGATGTCGGCTATGATCATGGGGACTATGGTATATGTCTTTCCATTAATCCCTTCCATCAAAGTCTTGGCGACCAGGGCCAACATAGTGTGGATTCTTCCCTTATTCATTGGGAACACTACCAGGCCTAAGAAGTATACAATGAATATGAACAATCTGCGGTGGATGTGACAGAGAGAAGTGAGTGAGATTTCATCATGGTAGGCACGGTAAGACTTGCTACGGCCATACCTCTCTATTGGCCCAAGAATAAGTGAAGTTTTGAAGATTGACAAAAGAACTCAGACATGGACCAGGCCCATCTTTTGAATCACAGTCATGATCAACTTATACATGTGAGATGCACGTGATGGAGATAAGTCCTACTGATCAAGAAGCAATATCTCATGATCTGATCGAAAAGGTTGCATATTGGATAAGGGGAGAAAGTCTCCTTATATAAAGAGAACACATTCTAGGATGAAGATATTGTTAGCGTTTGAGATCATCATGAACTCTTCCATGATAGAAGAGCATCAATTGAATCCCAATCAAACTCTGATTAATAACCTATTAAATGTCAGTGTTACTCTCTTTTATAGATAATGCACATACGCAGAAATTAAACTTAAATTGAGAGAAAAAGAGCAAGGTGATTTTGTAAACAATTTATGTGTGATTTGAGTGTGCACTCCTGAAGCTACTTGAACGAGATAGAAGAACCATTTCAAATTGTCTATCTTTTATTCTAGTTCAATTTTAGTAGGTGGTTTAACGTTGTACCTTTCAACTTTCATAGAAGCAATTGTTTTAGGTACCTAGAGTATTCAAGTTGGAATTAACTTGAAGTTGTCGCAACAGTTGAGGTTGTGTGTCACAACGGGATTAGAGTTAATCCTTAGGTTTACAAAGAGTTTTTGTAAATGTTGTTTTGGCTCAGTGATTTTAGTGGAATTTTGGAAAAATCCTACTAAGTAGTAGGTCATGGATTTTTCACCTTTGATCTAGGTGTTTTCCACATAAAACATCTTTGTGTTCTTTATTTTTTGTATTTATTATTCCGCAAATAGTAGTAGTTAAGAAAAATTAGGTATCACACAAATCACCCCCTCCCCCCCCCCCCCCCCCCCCNTTCAAGAGGTTAAAACCTTAGGAAAATATCAAGATGAGTGCTCCACCTGGAAACTGGGAAGGGCAATCCACTACTAGGACTCCACCCTTTAATGGTCAGTACTATTCTTGGTGGAAGAACAGGATGAGAGATCATATCATATGAGAGGACTATGAACTCTGGGACATAGTCACTGATAGTCCCCTAGCAACTACAAAGAAGAATAATGAAGGAGTGGACGTGCCAAAGATAAGAGCTGACTGCACTGCTAAAGTTTTGAATAAATGGGAGAAGAATGCCAAGGCCAAGAAATGGCTTGTGTGTGGACTGGGTCCAGATGAGTATAGTAGGATTCAAAGATGTACCACTGCCAAAAAGATATGGGATACGTTGCAAGTGGCTCATGAAGGAACTCTTCAAGTAAAGAGATTAAAAGGAACACTACTATATTCTCAATATGAGAATTTCACTATGAAGGAAGGAGAAACTATCTAGGAGATGTACACAAGGTTCACAATATTAACAAACGAACTTAAATATCTTGGGAGAATTATCCTTGAAGAAGTCAAGGTTGAGAAAATCTTGACAAGAGTTTTACCAGTGACTTGGGAAAGCAAAATCACTGCTATTCAGGAACCCAAGAACATTGCTACCCTCAAGCTGGATGAACTGATTGGAAATCTCACTGCCTATGAACTGAGGAGGCAAACCAAGAAAATGGATGCACCCAAGAAGGAAAGAAGTCTGGACCTTAGAATAACTGAAGGTGCAGATCTGGAGGATGATGAAGTGGCTATGATCACAAGAGATTTCAAAAAGTACCTAATGAGAGGAAATAGTTCTTCAAGAGATACAACCTCCAACAAACCAAGGGCTCCTGAGAAACAGACTAACGAGGGATGCTACATATGTGGTAAGACTGATCACATGATCAAAAACTGTCCTTAGTGGGAAATTGAATGGAAGAAGGAAACGTCTGAATGAAGAAAGAGGAAGAAGGAACAGGTTCAACCCAAAAGGAACAAAGGATCAACAAAGGCTATGGTTGCTGCTCGGGGAGAAACCTTAGATGAGGACTCGGAAGATGAAGCTGGAGATGAACAAGTACTTATGGCCATCGGAGAATCAGATGATGAACAAGAGGTCCAAGTGAAGGGAAATAGCCAAATATGGTACATGGATAGTGGCTGCTCAAAACAAATGACTGGAACCAAGAACCAGTTCCTTTCACTTGAGGACTTGAAAGGAGGTAATGTCTCCTTTGGAAATGGGAAGAAATATGAGATCATTGGGGTTGTAAACGTAGGTAAGATAAACTCTCACTCCATTGAGAATGTCTACTTGATAGATGGCTTAAAGTATAGCCTAATCAGTGTGTCACAACTGTGTGACAGAGGGAACCTTGTAGCGTTTACCTCTACCAAATGTTTTGTGATTAACCTTACAACTGACAAGATTGTTTTGCAGGGAAAAAGAGTTAACAATATTTAGAGTGTAGATTTTTCCACTTTTTCAGAAAATGAACTCACTTGCTTAAGTGTGTTGGATAATGATCCCCTCCTGTGGCACAAAATACTTGGTCATGCAAGTCTGGATCAACTCAACAAATTAGTCTCCAATGACTTGGTGATAGGGATGCCTAACATCAAGTTCAAGGAAGAAAAAGTTTGTGAGGCCTGTGCAAGTGGGAAACATGTAAGATCATCTTTTAAAAGCAAGAAAATGGTAAGAACAACCAGGGCAATTGAACTGGTTCATATGGATCTTTGTGGTCCACCGAGAACATTGAGCAGAGGTGGTAAAAATATGTGATGGTACTTGTTGATGATTATTCTAGGTTTACCTGGGTACTATTCTTAATATCTAAAGATGAAGCATTTGGCATGTTTACTGCTTTTATTAGAAAGACTCAAAAATAATTAGGAAATCAACTTGTGTCCATTAGGTTCGATCATGGAACTGAATATAAAAATGCTAAGTTCACTGAATTTTGTGATGAGCATGGCATATATCATACTTCTCTACCCATAGGACTCCTCAACGAAATGGAGTAGTTGAAATAAAGAACAAGACTCTTGAAGATATGGCTAGAATTATGCTTCTTTTTAGTAAATTCCCTCACAGCTTCTGGGCAGAGGCTGTAAACACTGCATGTTACATCATCAATAGGTGCATGACTAAGCCTCTTGTAGAGAAGACTCCCTATGAGTTACTTAAAGGGAAAAAACCAAATATATCCCATCTTAGGGCATTTGGATGTAAGTGCTTTGTGCACAATAATGGAAAAGACTCCCTAGGTATGTTTGATCCCAGAAGTGATGAGGGAGTATTTCTGGGGCTACCACTGATAAGCTAAGTAAGGATTTTGCCAAATTAATGGTGGCTGAGTTTGAAATAAGTATGATGGGTGAGTTGAACTTTTTATTATGCTTACAGATCAAACAAAACCCAAATGGAACCATGATCCATCAGCAGAAGTATGCAAAGGAGCTGATCAAAAACTTTAAAATGGATGAATCAAAGGAAATAGACACCCCCATTGCAACTGCCACTAAATTAGATATATATGAACCTGGGTCATCAGTTAATCAGAAGTTGTATAGGGGTATAATTGGTTCACTTTTGTATCTTACTGCCAGTAGACCTGACATAGTCTTCAGTATAAGGCCTTGTGCTCGCTTCTAGGATAATCCAAAGGAGTCTCACTTGACTGCTGTCAAGAGGATACTGAGATATTTGAAAGGCACTACTGATCCGTGTCTTTGGTACCCTAAAGGTAGTAATTTCAATCTAGTAGGGTATGCTGATGCTGATTATGCAGGCTTTCTTGTGGATAAGAAAAGCACCTTAGGTTTGGCTCATTTTCTTGTTTCATGCCTTCTATCATGGGCCACTAAAAAGCAAAATTCAGTGGCCTTATCAACTATTGAGGCTGAATATGTTGCTGCTGCCTGTTGTTGTGCTCAATTGCTATGGATTAAACATCAGCTGATAGACTTTGGTATTGAAGTGGGTTGCATTCCTATATTCTATGATAACACTAGTGCTATAAGTATGACAAAGAACCATTTTCATCATAAGAGGACTAAGCATATAGATGTTAGAGACCACTTTTTAAGAGATAACTATGAGAAAGGATTGATCTCCATAGAATTCTGTGCTACTGATAAACAAATTGCCGACATCTTCACTAAAGCACTAAGTAGAGAAAACTTTGAGAGGAATAGGTTAGAATTAGGGATGATTAAGATCACCTAATAGGTCCAATTCAGAATTCACAATGAAAAAAATTATGAAAAATGAAAAAAAAAGATTTGGCTAGAAACTCTGAACTTGTGTAAATATCTAGATTAATTCTTACTCAGCTTCATAATTTAATTAGTATACTCTTGTGACATGTGTTTTTATGACTCACTGATCTCTTACAAAACTTTATCTATTATGGCATGTGAGGCATGTTCAAGAGAATTCTAAATGAAGAACCTGGTAAATTAGTATGGGTTCATATGAAAGCTAAGGTATGTTTTCTATACTCTGCTGTTGATACCCAAATTTTTCCCTATGTATTTTATACCCAAAATAACTTCAAAATAACATGTGCATGCATATATAAGCATGCCCAAGAGTTTTGGTATTTTTTCCATATTTTTAGATTTTTTAAAATCAATTTATTGTCTATTTTAGCAGTACAAAATCCAATAATTATTTCCAAATATTATTTTGATGAATATTTTTTTCCATTCTCATATTTATATTAAAATATAATTAAGGTGATTTTTCCATATTTTTATAAATTTATTTGGCATTTTTAAAGCTAAATTGCATATAATTGCAATTATAGCCTATCTTAGAATTAATAACATTTTACAGTTACAAAATCATTCTAAGTATTTTTAGATTAATGATTATATATTATTAATTAGGTCAGTACTTTTAATTTGTTTTTAAAATCATTTTAACTGTTTTATAAAAAAATAATAATGGAGAAATTGGCTATTTAACATATAGCCCATTATCATTTCAATTTTAGCCAAAAATTAAACCCCAATTCCAGCCAATTAAATGACCCAATTATATTTTTTTAACCCGACCCATTAACCCGTTTTCAGACCCGTCCGAATTTCCTTTTAATCCTGGTCGTTGATCATTTCGATCAACGACCCTGATTTGCCCTTTCCTTTTTTTAATCCCCTAACCCCTCTAACCCTAACTCATTTGCACAAAGACGCCACCTCTAAACTCCCTTCGTCTCCCAAAACCTCTCTAGCCCTCCAAAATCCTAACCCTATTCCGCCGATCTCCGTCTCACTTCCACCGGAATCCATGGCAGTACTGGCCCTGGGTGGCATGTGCTCACTCTCCCTCACCACTAACTTAAGCTATTCGAAGATTGGAGGCCTGAATTCTATGGTCTCCTTTAGATCTGTCTCAGATCTGCAAGATCCATGGCCTCTCCAGCCATTTTCCGGCATGTTCAAAGCAATGTGAGTGTCTCCGACTCAGGATCCGACTTTCCTCAAGACCTTCTCATCCTAGGGTCTTCTCTGCCATTTTAAAACCTTCTAAGGTTCTTTACTCGTTCATTTCTTTTAGATCCGGGACATGCTTGGTCCTTACTTAACGTTTTAAGGGTTTTCCCCAAATTTTCTTTCTCAAAACCGTTTCAAATCCAATTTTTAGTGTTTCTGGAAAAAGCTTCTTTAAATGTTTTCTGACTTTTTTGCTCTCTCTTATGTGTGCTTGTTTATTTCTTATTATGCTCAAGTTTGTTTTCTTATTTCGATTTTGCAAGATCTTTTTGCTATTCCCTGTTCACATGTTAACCGGGTTGTTTGTCCTTTACTCTTTGCTATGTGTTCATGCTCTTTGATTTTGCTTCACTTTACTAAGTTTTGTTGATATTCCTGCTTAGCATGTTATTGCCTACCTTTTGTCTTGAAACTCGTAGTTTCTCTTGCTTCTGTTTGTGTATGTCTGACTCTCTCAATGACTTTGAATGATTTCTCACCCTGATTCTATTTGAAACCTTAAAATTTAGGGGTTTTTCTTTGGGTGGATGGAACTAGGGTTTCACTTTAGAGCCCTAGGTTTCCAGACTCACTGCGAGCCTGGAACTGAATTCGGAATCCTACTTGCCTGTGATTCTAAATTTTCGTTGTTAAGCTCTTCTTTTGTTTGAACGGTATGATTTATATAGGATGAAAAACTTCCCTTTCAAAAGATTTCACCAAGAATTGATTTTGAAATCCCTTAAATCATGCTAGTGATTCAACATTGATTTCTATCGATTGAATCTCTTTCACTCTACTGGCTGTTTATTTTGATCCTTTTGTGTAAAAATCCTATTCTTGTGATGTTTTATTTAAATACTTGGTCTTTGTATCTCTTATATGATTATGTACCTACGTTTGAATTATTCTTTCCTTAATTACCTGAGGTTCTTTGTGACTACAACTGGATCCGGGATCCTATTGACTGATTTTTCAAATTGATACCTTATTTTTACTTCCCTTAATTACCAACTATGTACTTGACCTTATATGTGCGCTGTAGGGTTTCCTTACCCTAATCAGCCTTAGTAAACTGATTTTTCTTCCTTATTCTGTCTTGACTAGCCGTTTGAACTAGACCCCTGAACTAAAGGAATCTAGTTGTCTTAATTGATACTAATTGATTGTTTTCCATGTTTGTACACCCTTTGACTGCATTGCTTGTTTTTAAAAAAACTATACAAGGGCCTAGTCCTCCCTCTTTCTAGAAGGAGTCAATTCTCTTATAATCAGAAACACAAGAATATACACCTCTCACACACTGAACTCACTTTTCGGGCAATATTGTTTCTAATCCTGCTTTACTTGGGATCTTTTGGAACTATTGTTTGCAATTTGGCTTTTTCAAGGCTACTTTTGCTTGCTTAATTTCTCTGAAATTGGTATGTCCTTTGTTTAAATATTCTGCTTCACCCCCTATAAGTTTACTTTACAGCTTCAGGCTTCGTGTTTACTTTATTGCTTATATGCTGTAATTTGTGCTTCATATCTCTTTTCTTTGCTTCTGTTTCTATTATGAATCCTCTACCCCTATTCCCTTCTATGTGCTGAGATAAGCTCTTGGCCTGTCAGTATTATAATTATTGTCCAGGCCTTGGCTTGATGATCCAAAATGGATCCTAACTCTCAATGCTTGACTGGCAGGCTGGTCAGGGGTGTGCCAGCATCTCAATTGCTGGGCATGACCACTAGCTTGCCCTGTCTCTCCCTGATTCCCTTCCCCTTTGTGCACTGACACCTATTCCTATAATCCTAAGTTTTGCCCCTCTCTTATGAGCCTTTATTTGGGACCTTGATCCCCTCTAAACTTGGACATCTGAGAGCTGGCCTTTCCACACTGCACTATGTTCTTGATTCTGAAGTGTTTTGGGGTGTAAGCACTGCCCTGAGTCCCTTTGAGGCTCTTGGGAACTCTGACACACCCCAAATATGGGAAAGTCTTTTGGAAATCTGATCCGTGAAGTAGGTTTATTTCATATTATAGGACTTTGAGTCGGAGTTAGGCTAATTAGATGTAGCTGGAATATTCTGATGTAATTTTCACTTTCCCCTCTTTCTGATTCATTAAAGTTGTAATAATTTGTAATAACTTTGGGGTATATAGTAAAAATAGGGGAGGGTTACTTATTGTATGCACAAGGGTAGATATCATGCTCATTAGGTATTACTTTTCTACAAATCATGTCCTAAAGTGCCATCGATGTCAGATACACGCATATATGATAAAAGTGCCTCCAAACGATTTTACTGCAACAAGCTCGCCATGGCCGTTCGCTGCTTGGGGAATGTATGTTATCAGACCTATCGAGCCTGCCACATCAAACGGGCACAGGTTCATTCTAGTGGCAATTGATTATTTCACCAAATGGGTTGAAGTAGCATTATATAAGGTAGTGACCAAGAAAGTTGTGGTAGACTTTGTATGCGACCACATCGTTTGGCGGTTCGGCATCCCAGAGTCAATCATTACTGATAATGGTTCCAATCTCAACAGTGACCTGATGAAAGAAATGTGTGAAACATTCAAAATCAAACACAAGAATTCTACAGCCTATAGACCTCAGATGAAAGGAGTTGTAGAAGCAGCCAACAAGAACATCAAGAAGATACTAAGTACGATGATAGAGAAACACAAGTAGTGGCACGAAAAGTTATCATTTGCCTTATTGGGATACCGTACCACAATTCGCACATCAACTGGAGCAACTCCATATATGTTGGTTTATGGTACAGAGGCAGTCATTCCAGTCGAGGTGGAGATTCCCTCCTTGAGGATCATACAGGAAGCAGAACTAGATGATGCAGAATGGGTAAAAAGCCACGACGAGCAACTAGCTCTAATAGATGGGAAGAGAATGAATGCAGTTTGCCATGGTCAATCGTATTAGAACAGAATGACCAGAGCCTTCAACAAAAGAGTCAAGCGGAGAAAGTTTACACCGGGGCACCTGGTATTAAAGAAAATATTCCCGCATCAAGATGAAGCCAAAGGGAAATTCTCTCCCAACTGGCAGGGCCCGTACATGGTTCACCGGGTCCTAACAGGAGGAGCACTCATACTTGCAGAAATGGATGGAGAAGTCTGGCCAAAGCCAATTAATTTAGATGCAGTCATGCGTTACTATGTGTAATCTTTATGCTTTCCTATATGATGTAATTTGAATTACGCCTGACCTGATTCCTGTTTAAGAGGGGATACGTAGGCAGCCCTATGGGTTCGGTCACAATTCAATAAAATTTTCATTTCCCCCCGCCATTGGATACTGGGGCAGAATTTTGAGGAGGACCCTCAAAATTCCAAAGTTAATTTTCAGCCAGTCATCGCGCGTAGCCGTCAGAAGCACCAGCCTAGTAAACTGGGGCAGAATTTTGAGGAGGACCCTCAAAATTCCGGAGCGAGAGAGGTTGCAATGTCTTGAACCGCGTCGTAGTCGTCGGTCCATCTAAAGAGAATTATTTTCAACTATGTATTTATATTATGTTTTTACTAAATCATGCATGACTACATCAAAATCGCTTTGTTTAGCGACACTGCCCCAATGAAAACAACGCCGAGCAGGACAAGCGAAGTCCATGGGAAGACGGACTAACCTTCCCTCTTTACAAAACTCACAATTTTCTTTGGATGCAGGCACCCAAGACATAAAATCATCAGATACGATTATACACTCATAATTTTTCAGGAATACAACTCTCAGAGTCATCATCTATTTACACGACATCCCCAGCAGCCATAATATCGCAATTAGCTATCAACTCTCAGCTAAGAGATCTCATTACTATTCGCCTTTTGCATTTCTCTGCATTGCATTAGGCTACTTTCTGCCTTCCGAGACTAAGCATTGTCTCCATCTACATTTCTCTGCATTGCATAAGGCCACCTTTCTGACTTTCGAGACTAAGCATTGTCTCCATCTGTATTTCTATGCATTGCATAAGGCTACCTTTCTGCCTTCTGAGACTAAGCATTGTCTCCATCCGCATATCTCTGCATTGCATAAGGCTACCTTTCTGCCTTCCGAGACTAAGCATTGTCTCCATCTGCATTTCTCTGCATTGCATAAGGCTACCTTTCTGCCTTCCGAGACTAAGCGTTATCTCCATCTGCATTTCTCTGCATATAAGGCTACCTTTCTGCCTTCCGAGACTAAGCATTGTCTCTATCTGCATTTCTCTGCATTGCATAAGGCTACTATTCTGCCTGTCGAGACTAAACATTGTCTCCGTCCTGCAGGGCTGAAATATCACCGCTTTATGTCTCTTGCATGGCTGAAATACCGCCACCTTTTATTTACTTCTTAGCACTGGCTGAAATATCGCCATTTTACACTTATATTTTACATCGGCTGAAATATTGCCAAACTTTATTTAAATTCTGCATCGGCTGAAATATCACCAAACTTTATTTAAATTCCGCATCGGCTGAAATATCACCGGCTTTATTTAAATTCTGCATCGACTGAAGTATCACCAAACTTTATTTAAATTCTGCATCGGCTGAAATATTGCCAACTTTATTTAAATTCTGCATCGGCTGAAACACCGCCAACTTTATTTAAATTCTGCATCGGCTGAAACATCGCCAACTTTATTTAAGCATCGGTTGAAATATCGCCAACTTTATTTAAACTCTACATCGGCTGAAACATCGTCAGCTATATTTAAATTCCGCATCAACTAAAATATCGCCAACTTTATTTAAATTCTGCATCGGCTGAAAGATTGCCAACTTTATTTAAATTCTGCATCAGCTGAGATATCGCTATTTTATATTTACACTTTACGTAGGCTGAAATATCGCCATTTTGTTTAAAACTTTACATCGGCTGAAATATCGCCATTTTTAGTCTTGCATCGGCTGAAAGATCGCCACCATTTGCATTTCATGGGCTGGAAGATCGCCGAATTGTCCAAAGGCATCATTGTTCGGAGGCACCATTTGCATAGCCCGAGAATGCCATGCCATGGCCTGAGGACCCCATTTTATCTTTTGCATATCATTATTCAAAGGCATCATGGTCCAGAGGCATCATTCTCATAGCCCGAGAACATCATTTCATAGCCTGTGAATCCTTTATTATACACTTCATGGCCCAGGACGTCATGGTTTGAGGACGTCATCCTAACCGTCCGAAGACGGCATTCATGGTCCAACGGGAACTTGCATCACGTTTAAATTTATACACAATATATGTTTGCATTGCTCACTTGCAGGTACACCGGCTATCAATGGTCGTATTAGTAGGAGCGATCCCACTCCAGTTCCTGCAGCCTACTAGACTTGAACCATCTTTCCCAACCTGAACAGCGCGTCCGTCTTTCGAAAAACTCCATCAGCATGTTTCGCCGACGGATCCTGAACTACATATGGCCTGATTCCTCTAAGACCAGGGATATGTAGGCAGCTCATGAACCAGATCTTGGTCAAAATTCTTTGCAAATCGTTTCTTTCGGTCAAAATTGGTCATCATATCATTACCCGACAACTCCTTCGTCCTTCTCGGGTAAAGAGGGGCAGCTGTTGATACCCAATTTTTCCCCTATGTATTTTTTATCCCAAAATACCTTCAAAATGGCATGTGTATGCATATATAAGCATTTCCAAGAGTTTTAGTATTTTTTCCTATTTTTTAGATTTTTTAAAATCAATTTATTGTCTATTATAGCAGTATAAAATCCAATAATTATTCCTAAATATTATTTTGGTGAATAATTTATTTTCATTCTCATATTTATACCAAAATATAAATAAGGTGATTTTTGCATATTTTTATAAATTTATTTGGTATTTTTAAAGCTAAATTCTATATAATTGCAATTATAGTCTATCTTACAATTAATAGCATTTTACAGTTACAAAATCATTCCCAGTATTTTTAGATTAATTATTGTATATTATTAATTAGGTTAGTGCTTTTAATTTATTTTTAAAATCATTTTAACAGTTTTAAAAAAAATTAAAAATGGAGAAATTGGCTATTTAACATATAGCCCATTATCATTTAAATTTTAGACCAAAATTAAACACCAATTCCACCCAATTAAATGAACCAATTGTATTTTTTAACCCGACACCTTATCCCGTTTTCAGACCCGTCCGAATTTCCTTTTAATCCTGGTCGTTGATCATTTCGATCAACGGCCCTGATTTGCCCTTTCCTTTTTTAATCCCCTAACCCCTCTAACCCTAACTCATTTGCACAAAGATGCCGCCTCTAAACTCCCTTTGTCCCCCAAAACCTCTCTAGCCTCCGAAACCCTAACCCTATTCCGCCGATCTCCGTCTCACTTCCACCGGAATCCATGGTAATACTATACATGGGTGGCCTGTGCTCACTCTCTCTCACCACTAACTTAAACTATTTGAAGATTGGAGGCCTGAATTCCATGGCCTCCTTTAGATCTGTCTCAAATTTGCAAGATCCATGGCCTCTCCCGCCATTTTACGGCGTGTTTAAAGCAATATGAGTCTCTCCGACTCAGGATCCGACTTTCCTCAAGACCTTCTCATCCTAGGGTCTTCTCTGCCATTTTAAAACCTTCTAAGGTTCTTTACTCGTTCATTTCTTTTAGATCTGTGACATGCGTGCTCCTTACTTGATGTTTTAAGGGTTTTCCCCAAATTTTCTTTCTCAAATCCGATTTTTAAGGTTTCTGGAAAAAGCTTCTTTAAATGTTTTTTGACTTTTTTGCTCTCTCTTATGTGTGCTTGTTTATTTCCTATTATGCTCAAGTTTGTTTTATTATTTCGATTTTGTAAGATATTTTTTATGTTCCTTGTTCACATGTTAACTAGGTTGTTTGTCCTTTACTCTTTGCTATGTGTTCATGCTCTTTGATTTTGCTTCACTTTACTAAGTTTCGTTGATATTCCTACTTAGCATGTTCTTGCCTACATTTTGTCTTGAAACTCGTAGTTTCTCTTGCTTCTGTTTGTGTATGTCTGCCTCTCTCAATGACTTTGAATGATTTCTCACCCTGATTCTATTTGAAACACTAAAATTTAGGGGTTTTTCTTTGGGTGGATGGAACTGGGGTTTCACTTTGGAGCCCTAGGTTTCCAGACTCACTGCGAGCCTGGAACTGAATTCGGAATCCTACTTGCCTGTGATTCTAAATTTTCATTGTTAAGCTCTTCTTTTGTTTGAACAATATGCTTTATATATGAGGAAAAAATTCCCTTTCAAAAGATTTCACCAAAAATTGGTTTTGAAATCCCTTTAATCATGCTAGTGATTCAACATTAATTTCTTTCGATTGAATCACTTTCACTATACTGGTTGTTTATTTTGATCATTTTGTGTAAAAATCCTAGGCTTGTGATGTTTTCCTTAAATACATGGTCTTTGCATCTCTTCTGTGATTATGTACCTATGTTTGAATTATTCTTTCCATAATTACCTGAGGTTCTTTGTGACTACAACTGGATCCGGGATCCTCTTGACTGATTTTTGAAATTGATACCTTATTTTTACTACCCTTAATTACCAACTATGTACTTGACCTTATTTGTGCACTATAGGGTTTCCTTACCCTAATCGGCCTTAGTAAACTGATTTTCTTCCTTATTCCGTCTTGACTAGCCGTTTGAACTAGACCTCTTAATTAAAGGAAACTAGTTATCTTAATTGATACTAATTGATTGGTTTCCATGTTTGTACACCCTTTGTATTCATTGCTTGTTTTCAAAAAAACTATATAAGGGCCTAGTCCTCCCTCTTTCTATAAGGAGTCAATTCTCTCATAATCAGAAACACATGAAAATACACCACTCACACTCTGAACTCATTTTTCGGGCAATACTGTTTTCTAATCCTGCCTTACCTGGGATCTTTTGGAACTGCTGTTTGCAATTTGGCTTTTTCAAGGCTACTTTTGCTTGCTTAATTTCTCTGAAACTGGTATGTCCTTTGTTTAAATATTCTGCTTCACCTCATATGTGTTTACTTTACAGCTTCAGGCTTCGTGTTTACCTTCTTGCTTATATGCTATAATTTGTGATTCATATCTCTTTTTGTTGCTTCTATTTCTGTTATGAATCCCCTTCACCTATTCCCTTCTATGTGCTGAGTTATGCTCTTGGCCTGACAGTATCCTAATTACTGTCCAGGCCTTAACTTGATCCACAATGGATCCTTACTCTAAATGCTTGACTAGCAGGCTGGTCAGTGGTGTGTCGGCATCCCAATTACTGGGCATGACCACTAGCTTGCCCTGTCTCTCCCTGATTCCCTTCCCCTTTGTGCACTGACACCTATTCCTAGAATCCTAAGTTCTGCCCCTCTCTTATGAGCCTTGATTTGGGACCTTGAGTCCCCTCTGAACTTGGACATCTGAGAGCTGGCCTTTTCACACTGCACTATGTTCTTGATTCTGAAATGTTTTGGGGTGTAAGTATTGCCCTGAGTCCCTTTGAGGCTCTTGGGAACTCTGACACACCCCAAATATGGGAAAGTCCTTTGGAAATCTGATCCTGGAAGTTGGTTTATTTCATATTATTGGAAATTGAGTCAGAGTTAGGCTGATTAGATGTAGCTGGAATATTCTGATGTAATTTTCATTTTCCCTCTTTCTGATTCATTCAAGTTGTAATAATTTGTAATAACTACGGGGTATATAGTAAAAATAGGGGAGGGTTACTTATTTTATGCACAAGGGTAGATATCATGCTCATTAGGTATTACTTTTCTGCAAATCATGTCAAGTTCTGCATTTTCCAATACTTTTCATATAAAGATCCTGCCTTAGATTCTACATTTGTCATAAAAAATCATGTTTTGGATTCTGCAATATTTCACGTAGAAAACCTGCCTATAGGACCTTTACAACTCTGCATTTAGAAAATCTGCCTATAGGATCTTTTATAATCCTGCATTTCAGCATCTAGAAAGCGTTCCTATAGGTCTTTCGGTACTTCTGCATGTATACGCCACTAGGCAAATAATTTTAGGCTTAATAATAATCAATTAATTTCGAGATCATGTCTATAGGATTATTGCAACTGTTAAAATCAATGACACTTAGAAATCATGTCTATAGCATCAGATTAACTGAACTATCCTCGTGTTGAATCTAAAACCAGTCTTAAAATCTACGAATCCCTTTTTCTAAAATTAGTAAAACTTTTCCTTAAAATCAGTATACTTCTACATTGTTAGATGTTGATACCCAATTTTTCCTACATATTTTTATATGCAAAATATTCTCAAAATAGCATGAATATGCATATATAAGCATATCCAAGAGTTTTGGTATTTTTTCTTTATTTTTAAAGATTTTAAAATCAATTTATTTTCTGTTTTAATAATATAAAATTCAATAATTGTTCCCAAACTGGAATTTTTGGTGAATAATTTATTTTATTCTCATATTTACACTAAGATATAATTAATGTAATTTTTGCATATTTTTATACATCTGTTTGGTATTTTTTAAGCTAAATTGCATATAATTACAATTATAGCCTACTTTACAATTAACATCATTGTAATTATAAAATTATTTTTTGTATTTTCTGATTAACAATTATATGTTATTAACTAGTCCAGTACCTTTAATTTGTTTTAAAATCATTTTTTACTATTTTATAAAATTATAAAAGAGAGAAATTGGTTATTTAACAAACAACCCTTTGTTATTTCGATTTTAGCCAATATGGACATACCCCATATCAGATTTTAAATGGCCCAATATCCCAATTAAACTTACCTAGCCCAATCCCTAATCCAACCCAGTCCAACCCCGCTTTAATCTAAGTCGTTGATCAAATGAGATCAACGGCCCAGCTTTATTTCCCTTAATTAAATTCAATTACCCCCTCAGACCCCTCATTTCTTCGAGACTATCTCTCTCTCTATCTTGTCTCTTCTTCTCCCTTCTCTCTAGAACCTTCTGGTTCTTTCTTCTCCGATGATCTCAACCGTCTCTCCGGCCACCTCCAATCTCACCCCTTTCGACCATCAGCCGCCATGAAACCCTAACTCATCGATTCCCTATATTTTTGAGACCCCAGAAGCCTCCATCATGCGAATCAGTCCCTAAAAGTTCCGCCTTGTTTGTTTCCGGCCATCTCCGGCCACCTCCTTTAAGCCCCAAGGCTCTGATGGGCGTCTCATCGTCTTGTTCAACATCTTTAGGACCTTCGAGGTTTATGGGCCATGTCTATTGAGACCTAGGGTTCCTGGTTCTGCTACCTATGAGTTCTCCGGTGTGATCTCAGGCAAAATCACACCATATATGTCATGATCTGTGAAGTCTCAACAGGTTCTCTCAACTCCTATTAGGGTTTCCCTTGTGAAACCCTAACTCTCTCCTGAATCTCTCAAAATGATGTTATTTTCATGCTATATTCATGTTTTCCTCTATGTTCTGCTTATTCTCGAGCTTCTTCTGAAAGATTCTCTACTTTGAACCATTTTTACTCTCTTTGAAAAACTAGGGTTTCTTGGATCTCTTTTACACATGTTTCGACCAATATTCTTTATGATTAAAACCTTTTCCTTGTTCATTTTTGACCGATTTTATGCTCTTACTATTTTTTAGCTTGACTCTGCCAAAAACCCAAATTTCTAAAAAATGCTTCTTCGTTTGATTATGTGTGTTAGCATGATTTTCCTTACTCTGATTCTATGTGTTAGCATGTTTCTTTGCTTCGATTATGTGTGTTAGCCTAATTTTCTTTGCCTTGTCTCTATGTGTTAGCATATTTCTTCGTTTGATTGTGTGTGTTAACCTGATTTTCCTTCCTTTGGTTCTGTACACTAGCCTATTTATTTGATCCTTGTTAATGTTTCGTGATCACCATGCTTTGAATGTGTCATGTTGAGTCTTAACCTATGTTCACTATCTCTGGATGGTTGTGTTTGCTCATCTCTTGTTCCCCTCTTGTCTATATGGCTAATTTTGTTTGCTACTCTTGTTCATTCACCTCTATTTATATGCTGAGAATGCAGAATCATGACTTCGCATGATTGATTCTTATTTTCCTTGATTAATTGGTATTTAAAAACTCTCTTTCAAAACCCTAGCATTCTACTCGCCTGTTTAAATTAATTAATTTTTGTTACCTTATTTGCTATAGTACTCTATTCTACCTAGCCTTTCCTTAATTGGGATTTTCCTGAATTTGGTCTTAATTGGCTACTATATGCAATACTGAACCTTGACTCCTTCCTTATTTAATACTACACTGATTTTTCTACTTTCCTTATATGGTGCTGAATATTTTCGTTTGATTTTGATTCCCTTAATTAATGGGAGTACTTCCTTGATTCTTTAATTAATTCATTCCGATTTCTTAAATTAACATACTTCTATGATTTTTACCTTATTTTACCACCTACTTTCAACTATAAATACCCTAAGTCTTTCAAAGAAAACACACGACAGTCTTTTGAGCACACACACCACAGAATACTCTCAATTCTGCATTCTCTTGTGCTCTTTCTCTTGCTTTTGATGTTCTCTGCTCTTGCTTATTATTAGTCGGCTGAAAGCCAAGGCTAATATAGTGTTACTACTTTGTTTTTTCACCCTGCTCTTGCCTTTTCATTGGTATGTCCTAATTAATCTTTAAGCCTCCAACCAACGTGTTTACTTTTGTTTGAGTTCATTATCTTTCTGATTGTCTTCTACTTATGCTTATCCTGTTCAATGTGTAATTGATGCTTTGCTTTAATACTTCACCATGTCTTTTGATCTACATGCTAAGTCTGTAACATGACATTGCCTATCCCTAACTTCTGTGAATCCTATTGTGTACATTAGCATGCCTAAATTTACTCCTTCCCAGTTCCCCTGATCTTTGGCACTCTGTATGTCTTTCTTGGTTCACACGTTTCTATTGTTGTTTATCTTAAATGTCATGATTGTTCCCCTAATGTTGTCTAAGAATCATGTTAAGCCTGACCAATTCTTGGTCCCCTGAATCTTCTGATTCTGTGTAGTCATTAAAATCTTTAACGTTGTGTGATTTATTTTCTCCCTTTCCCCATGATCCTTGTATGCAATCCTATGCTATTAAACTACTATTAAACCATTATTTTTGTTGTTTCTTTCCAAACAAATCCCCTATTTTTGAATCTCTTCTTTAAAATACTTCTTCTTGCACTTCACACTACTCTTAGAGAATAGGTTCTGCCCCCTTCGTGTGAGCATTGCTTTGAGTACCTCTGAGTACTCATTGAACTTTGACACACTAGGCCGGTATTCCACACTGCACTTGTTCTGCATTCTCTTAAGTGTCTAGGTGCTGGTATTGGCCAGGGACCCAATGAGGCCCTAGGGAGCTTTGCCGCACCTAGACCACGACAAAGGTTGTAAACTCGAAGGGGTTGAGGTTTAAATATTGGGCCTGATTAAAGGCTCCCTATAGAATAACTTCTTATTTGTTCTGTTCTTTATTGCTGTAATTCATGTACTATTGGCTTGTAATAATTTGTAAACAAACGATTGGGGTGAATAGTGAATATGGGGGAGGGTTATGCATGCTTAGTATAAATAATGGGTAGAATATATGCTTATAGGGTTTTATTTATTTATCTACGCAATAGACAACATGCATAGGTATCATGACCCAATCTCCATACCTGGTCGTGATGGCGCATCTCGTGAAGACAAGGCCAGCCAACTAACCCAATTCGTTTCTTGAACACTTACTAAACATAAATAGATGGAAAATGCAACTTAAAGAACATTAATTATCAACATTATAGCCTAACTCAG
>MU675594.1:3341-23736 GCA_026770625.1 Nicotiana glauca
AGGCCAAAATTGAAATAGCCATTTTTCCCTTTTGAATTTATAAAAATAGTAAAAGATGTTAAAAATCAAATTAAAAGCACTTGGTTAGAAAACCATACGTAAGTATTCATTTAAAAATATTGGTATTGATTTTGTAATTAAAATTGCTATTAAATCCGGAAATGGGCTAAAATTGCAATTTCATGCAATTTAGTTTTAAAAATACCAAATGGACTCGTAAAATTATACCAAAATCATAATGTTTTTATGCAGATGTCAGAATAAAATAAACTATTCTCCAAAGTGGCAGGCTTTTGGGAATAATTATTGGGATTTATGGTGTAAAAATAGGCCCTAAATTAGTTTTAAAATCCTTTAAAAATGCCAAAATCTTTTGGGATGCTCATATATGCATACATATTCTATTTTGAGAGTATTTTGAGTATAAAATATATAGGAAAAAATTGGGTATCAACAACACGTACCGCCACAAATCATACGCATAACTCGATCACACTGAACGAACTGATCTCTGACCCCAATATGCCAATTCAACAAGAGCCAATCAATCTACCTCCTTCCAGTTTATCCTTGATTGCCTTAGAAATAATACTAACTCCATTCAACACATAATATACTCCATCTACACTCACCCCGAGTGACCTTGAATAACGAGACCAGGTTATCTCAACTCCTACAAACTATTTCATATCACCCAAATGCTACTCCACAAGTCAAAATATCATAGAACATTCTGTGCCTCTGCTCATAAACTGCTACAAAGCTTGATTCTTAATTGTACCTACAAGCTCGACATCATTAGGCACCACACTTTGCCTTTTGAATTCACTAGGACCGTTACTGAGAGCCACCCGCTCTGACTTGGTTCCGAATATAATCAACTCCATGAATCTTCTAGCACATTAATACCCTCTTAACGAAGCACCTGGCAGTACCACTCCCCTTTAAACCCGCTTCTATACAAGGCATAAATTCTGAATCTTTTCCCAAGTTCGAACATGAGCCCATGAGGCTAACCATATCACTTCCTTAATAATTCCATCGCTCAACTTACTACTTATGGTCTTTTCTCGTAGCTAAATTAATCCATCAATATGCTAATAACCAGAAATCACGCAAGTAGTTAATCATACAGCCCAATCATAAGCGGTGGGACTCTCCCACTTAGCTTGCAGCCATCATTTCACCATTCTTGAGTTCGTCTGACCTTTTTACCTCTTATTGACTTAACCTCGTGCCACCAGTTATCAAAATCTCTCAGGATCTTCCTCTAAATCCCCATATTCATATTCTGAGTCATCACCCACATCCTCACGACCGATCTTTTTGTTGAACAATAAATATAATTCCTTGCAGAAGCTTCACCAACCACGCGACCACTAATCTGCTCACGGGGAATAACCCACCTAGGGGAATCACCTCCTAACATCTTCCTACGCCGCTGCGTGGGGTACATTCACTATGACACCAATAGCCCATCCTGAGTCTGAGCCCACCTTCCAGTTACACAAGTCCATTCGCCCCACGCGGACATCAATTAAATGCGCGGCAACATCCTTCCAAATTCAGGGTTATGCTGTACCCTCTTCCATTTCAAGCAGCTCCTTTCCGTCATATCAATATTCTGCCGCATAATAGCCCATACTTCACATCATACCCGCAGGTTTCATTCACCCATTATTAAAATCCCCAATTTGATACAAACTCTCTTTAAGGCGCGTAGTCATCCTACTACCAAGCCCATATGCATCCCTCGCCACTCTCCCACTTTGGCGGAACTCATCTCCTTAATCGGTCACTCGACCTTGCTTCTCATACTCGTCCTTCTAGAAATTTTGAACACCGCCTGGCACTTCGTACATGTCCTTCCTCATACTTTGCTGCTCAATTGTTGCCTCAAATATAATCTATCTTTGTAGCACTTGAATCCACCATTGCTGCTAACTCTAAACCGTTCCAAAGGTCATCTTTATCGAGCCGTCAACATTAGAAAATCCGATTCCATCTTAAACCACCGCATCATGCGATATTTGACAGTTGTACCTCCAATATTATTTCACAATATCCTGCCATAAAGGCGAATAGTAGCAGATTACAATACCAACAACTTAGTACGTTCAATCAGGACCACGACACCCTCTCATAAAAGAAAGCTCAACCACGCTTGCAAATACCAAGCCTCATTACTTCCACCAGCCCACACCTGACCATTCTTAGTCCGACTGCCTTTTCCCCTGTCGCGAATAAAATACTGAATCCCTTTGATTACACACTGAGTAAACCTCCCTTCAATTCATTCACTGCCCCGACACGTGGGCAAACACCCTACCATTACAACAACACTACTGAATAATCGCTCATAAGCATTATGGCAACCTGTGCCTAGCCTCAAGTATCTTAGAAGTTCTGTTACTAAGCTGAAATAATAGAATATCCCTCCAAAGTGCGACTATAATATTCCAATCAACTATACTGAGAAAATCATCCCGCACCCCATTTGTAGTGCCATTACAATCCTTCAATTTTTGATTTATGACAAGCGCTTGCGTAAGATTGAGTAGGAAGATATCAAAGGCATAAGCCTCAAAGGAATCGAACCGCACGAAAAGGAAATCAAGAAGGGAAGTACTCTTAACAGCCCTGTAGCCTCCCGAGGATAAGTACAGACGTCTCCTTACCGATCCGTGAGACTCTACTAGACTTGATCATGACTCGTGAGACTGACGGGAACCTAGTGCTCTGATACCATGTTGTCAAGACCCAAAATCCACTAAGGGTCGTGGTGGCGCCGGACACCTCCGTCAGGCAAGCCAACAAAATTATCAATTAAATCCTCTTTTAATACTTTTGAAAATCTAAGGGTTTTCCTTCTATTTTTCATAAATAAAAGATCACTACTTGAATTCAAATTTTAAAAATAACAATTAGTACAATCCTTCGAAAACCATCCCAGAAACCCGGTGTCACAAGTGCATGAGCAACTATCGATATGGAAAAACAAAATACATCATATGTCCGAAATACAGTGGACAGGGAATAAATAATAAGAAAGCAATGGTAGGAACTACACTAGCTGCGGGTCGTCTCGAACAATGCAGCTCACCTAGTCCCAAAGTCATCCATGCTGCTACGCCCACTAGGCTGCTAGCGGTATATATACCCGTGCAAACAAAAATGCACAGAAGCGTAGTATAAGTACGTAATCAACGTGTACTCAGTGAGTATCCCGCCTAATCCCGAAGGGGTAGAGACGATATGGTAAACTTTGACACTTTCTAATGGTCCAATGATTATTTATCCTTAATACACATATTAAACAGAGGATTTATTTTATAAACATGATTCTAATCCAAATAGAGGAAACAAGTAAGCGCGTAATTCTTTCGTAGGAAAATTTCCAAAATTTCTCTTTAAATGTAATCCAAATATTTTTAAGCCACAAAAGGACAATAATAACTTAATGAAGTTCAAGACAACAACACAGACATGCGCAAATCATGCCGAGGTCGACGGCGCGCTCCAACAGAAATATAAATTGTGCACTACCGAGGGTCGAGCGACACGAACCATTGATGCATCTATTCACACCGAGGCGATCGGCCCGATCCATAATCGTCAAGAAAATATCAAGAAAGCACATAAGGCTCAATTACATACCAGGGAATTCCTACCAAGGCTCAACAAACTCATATGTTCACTTTTAATTTCCTCAAGTCTCTAGCAAATCATAAATGGTCATATTGGAAATTTAAAATAAGAGATATTCCCCAATTAGACATGACGTGGGTCCTAAACTACCTGAACAATTATCATATAGTAGATACGCATGGACTCTCGTCACCTCGTGTGTACGTAGCCCCCACAATTAGGAGCATATGATCAATTACTTGACCTATGGGGTAAATTCCCCCTCACAAGATTAGAAAGGAGACTCACCTTGCTCCGAAGACTCATAACCGGCAATCTACATTCTTCCGAAGGCTTGAACCGACGCACAATGCACCAAAACTAGCCAATTAACGACAAACTAATGAGAACATGCTTAAATACTTGTCAACAGTTCAAATTATACAAATTCCCAACTCCTCTTAGTTAAATGACCAAAATACCCTCGGGCCCACGTGCCCGGATTCCTAAATTTATCGAAGATAAAGGTTACCCATGACCTTAGGAACTCAAATATATAATTTTCTCTAATTTCCATCCCTAAAATCGTGGATAAATTTCAAGAATATAATTTTCTAGGTTTTCCTCCAAAACCTCAATTTTACACATATTTTCATGCTTAAATCCATACATAATTGATGTATTTAACCCAAAAGTGATGGGGATAACTTACCTTAACATTGACGACAAAAATCCCCTCTTGAAGCTCCCCAAAAATCGCCCAAGCCATGAAGAAATGAGAGAAATGAACTCAATCCCACGATTTAAATCAACCTCACTACTCCAGGTACTTCCGCTTCTGCGAAAAAATACCGCACTAGCGGTACCTCTTTGGCGTACAATCCGCCGCTTCTGCGGCATTCCCTGGCATAGCCCCTTTCCGCTTCTACAACGTGCCAACCGTAGATGCGATCCCGCTTCTTCGGACCTTTGACCGAATCTGCGGTCCTCCCCAATATACTCCCAACCGCTTCTGCGATCATTTCTCCGCAGATGCGGTCCCGCTTTTGCGGAACCTTGACCGCATCTGCGGTCCTCAAGCCTTGGACCAAAAACCACTTCTGCGGCTTCCCGTCCACTTCTGCGGTCAACCAATCGCATAAGCGAAAATACCAGCAACAAGATGCCTTCAACTCTCTTCCAAATTCTAACTTCGATATGTTAACCACCCGGAATCCCCCCGAGGCCCCCGAGACCTCAACCAAACCTACCAACTAATCCCAAAACACGTTACGGACATGCTCGATGCCTCAAATCAAATCAAACAACGCAAAAATCACGAATCAACCCCCAATCCAAGTTTAAGGAACTTTAGAATTTCAAACTTCTACTTCCGATGTTTAAACCTATCAAATCACGTCCGATTGACCTCAAATTTTGTGCACAAGTCATATTTGACATTACAGACCTACTCTAACTTTCAGAATTGGATTCCGACCCCGATATCAAAAAGTCAACTTCCGGTCAAACTTCTCAAAAACCTTCAAATTTCTATCTTTAGCCAAATGTCTTCAAAATGACCTACGGACCTCTGAATTCACTTCTGATCGCGCTCCCAACTCCAGAATCACCTTACGAGCTATTCACGGTCTTGGAATCCCAAACGGACATTGATAACACTGAAATGCACTTCGAACCAAACCTATGAAATTTCTTCCAAAATGCTAACTTCCACAATAGTTGCCAAAACGCTCCCGGGTTATCCAAAACCCAATACAGGCATACGCCCAAGTCCGAAATCATCATACGAACCTGCTGGAACCTTCAAACCCCGATTCCGAGGTCGTTTAATTAAAATTCCAATCCTAGTTCATTTCTTTCAATTCTAAGCTTCCGAAATGAGATTTCTTTTCCCAAATCCACCCTGAGCTTCCCGAAATTCAATTCCGACCATGCGTACAAGTCATAACACCTGAAATGGAGCTGCTCATGGCATCAGACTTCCAAACGACTCGCTAGGGCTCAAAACGACCGATCGGGTTGTTACATTCTCTCCCACTTAAACATACGTTCGTCCTCGAACGTGCTGAGAACTGTACTGGAGTGGTCTGAAATCGATGTTTAACTTCTCATGCACCTTCCTATGCTACCAAAATTTAGTTGAGCACATTAGCTCGATCAATTCTGAAGATATCCTTTTTTATTCAAGCAAATAAGCCTTAGAGCCCAATTCCAACATCCGGAATTCTATGCCAGGCCTGTTTCCAACATACGATCACCGTATCAATCGCTATACGCTGTACTCAAATATGACTGCATAACTCTGTTGAATTCCACTTTGCATCACTTTAATCATAGGACCACAATAATATTTCTGTTTGAATTAATCGAAATTCCACGAATCCGTTGCTCCCATTACACCTCATGACCTACATAGGTCTTACTCTAACTATTACAATACCGCAACGACGGACGAGATACAAAAATTCATAATCAACTGTCGAGTCGACCAACCATCGAGTCTATACTTCTGACAAGAAACATTACCACATTGTTAACCAACTAATGATCTTCGCTCTTTAATATACTTTATATAATCAGATTGCACTGATCCTAAAACCCACAATCTCATCTTACCCAATACGAACCGCTCAAGCAATAAGCCACTCCGAATGCGATTACAAGTCTTATATGACACCACAATGTGCCAATAAGCCACCAATCTGAACACAACACAAACAAAAATCGAACTTTGGAAGAAATTACCTAACCCCCGCACTAGTACGGACCTTCCTTAGATAAGGAAGCGAAACACAAAAAAAAACATATAGAGGACCAAACTCGACATCACACTATTGCGGCGTGCAACCCGATCCAAATAACATACCCATGGCGGCGTGCCACCCGATCCACAAATAGATCTCACATTAGGAGATTGCACTTCGAGCTAAATATGGTCATTACAGTAAGAATATCGAATTTCGATCGTAAGCACTCTAAGTGCATAATACCATCCCTGAGAAACACATAGAGCTATAGGCTACAAAACTCAAGCACAATTGAGGTGTGATACAAGATCTAAATCTCAAGAGCCTTCCTGCTCACATAACATCATTGCAACGCGGAACCTCAACACATAAGAATTTACTAAGTCGTCTCACAACTCATACGGTGCAGTACATCATTACCTGAAATAGCTGATGACAAAATAACACCTTGGCTGTTCCTCCATAGGGAACGCTCGCTGAAATGAACACAACTTGCTTGATATAAAGCCCGATTAACAAATAAATCAATCCACCGATCTCAAGCCGATTTCTGATTGCACCAACTTGGCCAATGACCTTTCAAAGGTCCGTAGTTACTCCCCTTTGCCTCATATCACGTAGGAATAACCATCATAACCGGAGCAACCTCCTCAGTTCATAACCCAATATACCAAGTGCCCTCCAGGCATAAATTCTCAAATTAATGATATTACCACAATCCTCATACTTGGTTTAAATCCTTAGCCAATCAAGTGACTACATGTCACACTTGTACAATCTTCCCATGGGACATGCTCCCCCAATTTCCCGAAATAAATAACGGGTCCGCACATCTATACTATCGGATGCACTAATGCTGAAAAGCGATCCAGAATCCTTAACCAGGATGAAAAACCTCTTCCATAACACATCGTTCTCAGGTGACGCGGAGGACAATACCAATTTACTCTAATCATTCAACCCCTTCCTTGCTCATCCGAGCCCGTGACATCCTTGTCAACACCAAACTGCAACCTTGATCCTTACTTCACATTTCCATACCTCTTGCCG
The DNA here is from genome assembly GCA_026770625.1 of Nicotiana glauca. Lineage (NCBI taxonomy): Eukaryota > Viridiplantae > Streptophyta > Magnoliopsida > Solanales > Solanaceae > Nicotiana > Nicotiana glauca. Next base: position 10,766 of record MU675594.1, read on the forward strand.
CTCCCAACGTGCCAATATACGATAGGACACGATTTTTAATCATAACTCAAAAATTATTAATATTTTAGCACTTCATCATATAAAAACTTTTCACTTAACTCATTTCAGGAGAATCATAGCAACACACAGGTAAATTTCATAACCGTAGGATATGCAATTCTCTAAGTAGTGGTCCAAGCCACCATATCCCTTCCAGAATCCCCTTCCACTTGACAAGCCATAACAGAAGAATGCTTCTGAATAACATCAATTACGGTGGCCGACAAACCTCACACGTACCACCACAAATCATACGCATAACTCGATCACACTGAACGAACTGATCTCAGACCCCAATATGCCAATTAAACTATAGCCAATCAATCTACATCCTTCCAGTTTATCCTTGATTGCCTTAGAAATAATACTAACTCTATTCAACACATAATATACTCCATCTACACTCACCCTGAGTGACCTTTAATCACGAGACCAGGCTATTTCAACTCCCACAAACTATTTCATATCACCCAAATGCTACACCACAAGTCAAAATATCATAGAACATTTTGTGCCCCTGCTCAGAAACTGCTACAAAGCTTGATTCTTAATTGTACCTACAAGCTCGACATCATTAAGCACCACACTTTACCTCTTGAATTCACTAGGACCATTACTGAGAGCAACCCGCTCTGACCTGGTTCCGAATATAATCAACTCCATGAATCTTCTAGCACATTAATACCCTCTCAACGAAGCACCTGGCAGCACCACTCCCCTTTAAACCAGCTTCTATATAAGGCATAAATTCTGAATCTTTTCCCAAGTTCGAACATGAGCCCATGAGGCTAACCATAGCACTTCCTTAATAATTACTCCGCTCAACTTACTACTTATGGTCTTTTCTCGTAGCTAAATTAATCCATCAACATGCTAATAACCAGAAATCACGCAAGTAGTTAATCATACAGCCCAATCATAAGCGGTGGGACTCTCCCACTTAGCTTGCAGCCATCATTTCACCATTCTTGAGTTCGTCTGACCTTTTTACCTCTTATTGACTTAACCTCGTGCCACCAGTTATCAAAATCTCTCAGGATCTTCCTGTAAATCCCCATCTTTCATATTCTTTGTCATCATCCACATCCGCACGACCGATCTCTTTGTTGAACAACCAATATAATTCCTTGCAGAAGCTTCGCCAACCACGCGACCGCTAATCTGCTCACGGGGAATAACCCACCTAGGGGAATCACCTCCCGACATCTTCCTATGCCGCTGCACGGGGTACATTCACTATGACACCAATAGCCCATCCTGAGTCTGAGCCCACCTTCCAGTTGCACAAGTCCATTCGCCCCTCGCGGATATCAATTAAATGCGCGGCAACATCCTTCCAAATTTAGGGTTATGCTGCACCCTCCTCCATTTCAAGCAGCTCCTTTCCGTCATATCAATCTTCTGTCGCATAATAGCCCATATTTCACATCATACCCACAGGCTTCATTCACCCATCATTAAAATCCCCAATTCGATACAAACTCTCTTTAAGGCGCATAGTCATCCTACTACCAAGCCCATATGCAACCCTCGCCACTCTCCCACTTTGGCGGAACTCATCTCCTTAATCGGTCACTCGACCTTGTTTCTCATACTCAGTCTTCTAGAAATTTTGAACACCGCCTGGCACTTCCCACATGTCCTTCCTCAGACTTTGCTGCTCAATTGTTGCCTCAAATAAAATCTATCTTCGTGGCACTTGAATCCACAATTGCTGCTAATTTTAAACCTTTCCAAAGGTCATCTTTATCGAGCCGTCAGCATTAGAAAATCCGATTCGATCTTAAACCACCGCATCATGCGATATCTAACAGTTGTACCTCCAATATTATTTCACAATATCCTGCCATAAAGGTGAATTGTAGCAGATTATAACACCAACAACTTAGTACGTTCAATCAGGACCACGACACCCTCTCATAAAAGAAAGCTCAACCACGCTTGCAAATACCAAGCCTCATTACTTCCACCAGCCCACACCTGACCATTCTTAGTATGTCTGCCTTTTCCCCTGTCGGGAATAAAATACTGAATCCCTTTGATTACACACTGAGTAAACCTCCCTTCAATTCATTTACTACCCCGACACGTGGGCAAACACCCTACCATTACAACAACACTGCGGAATAATCGCTCATAAGCATTATGGCAACCTGTGCCTAGCCTCAAGGCTCTTAGAAGTTCTGTTACTAAGCTGAAACAACAGAATATCCCTCCAAAGTGCGACTATAATAGTCCAATAAACTATACCGGGAAAATCATCCCGCACCCCATTTGTAGTGCCATTAGAATGCTTCAAATTTCGATTTATGACAAGCGCTTGCGTAAGATTGAGTAGGAAGAAATCAAAGGCATAAGCCTCAAAGGAATCGAACCGCACAAAAAGGAAATCAAGAAGGGAAGTACTCTTAACAGCCCTGTAGCCTCCCGAGGATAAGTACAAACGTCTCCTTACCGATCCGTGAGACTCTTCTATACTTGCTCTTGACTGGTGAGACCGACGGGAACCTAGTGCTCTGATACCATGTTGTCACGACCCAAAATCCACTAAGGGTCCTGGTGGTGCTGGACACCTCCGTCAGGCAAGCCAACAAAATTATCAATTAAATCCTCTTTTAATACTTTTGAAAATCTAAGATTTTTTCTTCCATTTTTCATAAATAAAAGATTACTACTTGAATTCAAATTTAAATAATAACAATTAGTACAATCCTTCGAAAACCATCCCAGAAACCCGGTGTCACAAGTTCATGAGCAACTATCGATATGGAAAAATAAAATACATCATATGTCCGAAATACAGTGGACAGGGAATAAATAATAAGAAAGCAATGGTAGGAACTACACTAGCTGTGGGTCGTCTCGAACAATGCAGCTCACCTAGTCCCAGAGTCATCCATGCTGCTACGTCCAGTAGGCTGGTAGCGGTATATATACCTGTGCAAACAAAAATGCACAGAAGTGTAGTATGAGTACGTAATCAACATGTACTCAGTGAGTATCCCGCCTAATCCCGAAGGGGTATGGTCAACTTTGACACTCTCTAATGGTCCAATGATTATTTATCCTTAATACACATATTAAACAGTGGATTTATTTTATAAACATGATTCTAATCCAGATAGAGGAAACAAGTAAGCGCATAATTATTTCATAGGAAAATTTCCAAAATTTCTCTTTAAACGTAATCCAAATAATTTTAAGCCACAAAAGGGGAATAATAACTTAATGAAGTTCAAGACAACAACACAGACATGCGCAAATCATGCCGAGGTTAACGGCCCGCTCCAACAAAAATGTAAATTGTGCACTGCTGAGGGTCGAGTGGCACAAACCATAGATGCATCTATTCTCACCGAGGCGATCGGCCCGATCCATAATCATCAAGAAAATATCAAGAAAACTCATAAGGCTCAATTACATACCAGGGAATTCCTACCAAGGCTCAACAAACTCATATGTTCACTTTTCATTTCCTCAAGTCTCTAGCAAATCATAAATGATCATATTGGCAATATAAAATAAGAGATATTCCCCAATTAGACATGACGTGGGTCCTAAACTACCCGAACAATTATCATATAGTAGCTACGCACGGACTCTCGTCACCTCGTGCGTACGTAGCCCCCACAATTAGGAGCATATGATCAATTACTTCACCTATGGGGTAAATTCCCCCTCGCAAGATTAGAAAGGAGACTCACCTCGCTCCGAAGACTCATAACCGGCAATCTACATTCTTCCGAAGGCTTGAACCGACGCACAATGCACCAAAACTACCCAATTAACGACAAACTAATGAGAACATGCTCAAATACTTGTGAACAATTCAAATTATACAAATTCCCAACTCCGCTTAGTGAAATGACCAAAATGCCCTCGGGCCCACGTGCCCGAATTTCGAAATTTATCTAAGATAAAGGTTACCCATGACCTTAGGAACTCAAATATATAATTTTCTCTAATTTCTATACCCAAAATCGTAGCTAAATTTCAAGAATATAATTTTCTAGGTTTTCATGCTTAAACCCATACATAATTGATGTATTTAACTCAAAAGTGATGGGGATAACTTACCTTAACATTGACGACAAAAATCCCCTCTTGAAGCTCCCGAAAAATCGCCCAAGCCATGAAGAAATGGGAGAAATGAACTCAATCCCACGATTTAAATCAACCTTACTGCTCTAGGTACTTCCGCTTCTGCGAAAAAAATACCGCATCAGCGGTTACGCTTTTGCGTACAAATCGCCACTTCTGCGGCATTCCCTGGCCTAGCCCCTTTCCTCTTCTGCGACGTGCCAAGCGGTCCCACTTCTGCGGACCTTTGACCATATATGCGATCCTCCCCAATATACTCCTAACCGCTTCTGCGATCATTTCTCTGCAGATGCGGTCCCGCTTCTGCGGAACCTTGGCCGCATCTGCGATCCTAAAGCCTTGGACCAAAAACCACTTCTGCGACTCCCTGTCCACTTCTGCGGTGCCGCTTCTATGGTCAACTAACCACAGAAGCGAAAATACCAGCAACCATATGCCTTCAGCTCTCTTCCAAATTCCAACTTCGATCCATTAACCACCCGAAATCCCCCCAGGCCCCCGAAACTTCAATCAAGCCTACCAACCAATCCCAAAACACATCACGGACTTGCTCGATGCCTCAAATCATATCAAACAACGCTAAAATCACGAATCAACCCCCAATTCAAGTTTAAGGAACTTTAGAATTTCAAACTTCTACTTCCGATGTTTAAACCTATCAAATCACCTCCGATTGACCTCAAATTTTGCGCACAAGTCATATTTGACATTACGGACCTACTCCAACTTTAGGGATTGGATTCCGACCCCGATATCAAAAAGTATACTTCCGGTCAAACTTCTCAAAAACCTTCAAATTTCGATCTTTAGCCAAATGGCTTCAAAATGACCTATGGACCTCCGAATTCACTTCTGATCGTGCTCGAAACTCCAGAATCACCTTACGGAGCTATTCACAGTCTCGGAATCCCAAACGGACATTGATAACATTGAAATGCACTTCGAACCAAACCTATGAAATTTTTTCCAAAATGCTAACTTCCACAATAGGCGCCAAAACGCTCCCGGGTTATCCAAAACCCAACTCGGGCATACGCCCGAGTCCGAAATCATCATACAAACCTGCTAGAACCTTCAGACTCTGATTCCGAGGTCGTTTACTAAAAATTCAAATCCTAGTTCATTTCTTTAAACTTTAAGCTTCCGAAATGAGAATTCTCTTCCCAAATCCACCCCGAGCTTCCCGAAATTCAATTCCGACCATGCGTACAAGTCATAACACCTGAAATGGAGCTGCTCATGGCCTCAGACTGCCAAACGACTCGCTAGGGATCAAAACGACCGGTTGGGTCGTTACAAAAGCTAATCTACGATTTATATATATATAATGTTTGTATATATTGTGGGTTCCATCTATCTGCCTAGCCACAACTGGCTTATTCAAGGTTTTGATTAAATTTGGTGGAACTATCTTTTTATTTATTATACATCTTGTACATCCGGAATCTACTAAAGCTAGCATTTTTATTTCGTAATCTTCTATTTTGATTCTTGCTAAAATGTTTATTGTACTTAATCGTGTATCCTCATTACATATCAGCGTGTCATAGTTTTCTATACTCATTCGTTCTTTATCTACTCCTGTTATATTTTCTCTGATGTCTTCTAATTTCTGTTTTTCTTTTTCCATTTTTTGTATTTTTTTTTTCTACTTCATTTCTTCTGGCTTCCAATGTTATTATTCTCACATTCATAGTAGCATCATTTATCTCTTGGTATTTTTTTATTATTATTATTTATTTTTGGTTCAAATTCTTTTTCTATACATGAAATACATCCCTCTAGATAGCATAGTTTACATTTAGCCCTTTTTTCTCTATTAGGGTACCATTTACATATAAAACAGTGATTACTATCTAATCCTTTATTCTTTTCGAAGCTATGGGTATATTCTACTGATATATTTACAAAGGTATCTGCTTGTATTTCTTCTAAATCTAATTTTTCTAATCCTATCTCATTAATTAATTCTTCTTCTTCTGATTCTGAGGTGTCTATTTGAGTTTTTTTTTCTTCCATATCTACACTTACTATAGAGTATATACTTTCATTATCTAACATGTATTCGTCTACGTTTATCAAAGTTTCTTGAAAATCTTCTATTAATTGTGAATTTCTTATTTTATTATTAATTCTTTTTGGGCACCTATTTGCTATGTATTCTACACTTCCACAAGTAAAACATTCTAGTTTATTTTTATAGTTTCTTTCTGTTCTATATTTTCTAACATGTCTAGTTTTATCTAGGTAAGGTTTTCTAGCTGATGATTTTCTAAGATAATAATTTTTTCTATTATATATCCTATTATATTGAGGTTTATATTTTCTATATTTTTCCTTTTTATTTTCATTACTGTCATAACTTTGTGTTGTATACATAGTTAATCTGCAAAAACTCATATTATTCTGTTTTAGTTATTTTTGTATCTGTCTATGAGTACATTTTTCTTGTAGTATTTCCATTATATGTTGTACTTTGTGTCCTATAGACCATTTTGCATTTGGATTTTGTATTACTCCCTCTCTTTTATACCATCATTCTTCTATTTCTCTTCCTAAAACTCCTGGTAGTTTATTGAATAATATTTTACCTAGATCTTGATCAAAATCATTTTCACTAATAGTACAATAATAAAAATAATCATTTAAAAACTTTTTCATATGAAACCAATTGCTTATACTTAACTATTCTAATTTTATTAAAGCGTTATTCTGTAATACTACTAATCCACTATTTGGATCTTCGCCTATAATTAAGCTATGCATTTTATTTGTAAAATTATAAGAATTTGGTCTCATTGCTATTAAGGTTTAAAAATCTTGTAGAAATTCTGACTTATAGGATTCCCATAAGCCCTTTGTTGATTCTCCTAAGAAAGTCTCCATATATTTATATATTGTTTCTGCGTCTGTGTCATTATAAGTTTTTATAAAGTCTGCCACTACTATTCCTTTCCATAAGTCTATTACCGAGTTCCACATTTGTGGGTCATGAGCTGCTATATTTAATATTTTACCCTTACTTCCTCCTTCTTGTAACCTTATAGGTTCTTCTATAGGCATCCTTTTTCTTGATGGTTTTACATTTTCTATTTCTATTTGTTGTCCTATTCTATATACTCTTCTTCTAGGTACATTTCTCGTACTAGTATCTACTGTACTTTGGTGATTTGTTCTATGAAATGGACTAGGACTAGAACTAGTTGACTCCATTAATTCTTTTAGACTTATTAAGGATTCTGTTTCTTTTTCTTCATAACTATCTTGAATTTCTTCAAAAATTTGATCAAATTTATCCGATTTATTTTGTAAAATATTTTCCTTTCTATATCCCCAATTATCTGTTCTCAATTCGCATTTCTTAAAATGTTCTTCTGTTTTACTTAAGGTTAATCTTCCAAGCTCACATCCTTTACATTGGAAAGTCTTACTTTTATTTTCTTTAACTAGCTTCCTTGCTTTTTCTAATGCTATGTCTACTTCAAATTCGTCTTGTATTATTTCAATATTCATACATTCAGTATCTTCTACCGTACTTTCAGTTTCATCATCTATTTCTCTATGGGTAGAATAGTTATAATTAGTAAACCTAATTGACGTTTCTCCCTTTGAGTTTGTGTACATCAAATGAGATTCTGGTTTTAATACTTTTGGTTTTACGAAATATTTTAGATTCCATTCTAATCCAGCATATTCTTCTAGGCTTATCTTAATAAATTTTATTAATTTTATCCCTTTATTTCCCAATACTTCGACTACATCTTCTACTTTAATTTTAAATTTTGTATTACTATTAGTTTCTATTTTTAAAAATTAATTATCTCCAGCATTCATTTCTTCGTATCCTTTAGTCTGTATTCCTATTTTAATGTTTTTTTTGAATTCTGCTAAATTTATCATAAAGTCCGGGCTAATATAGAATATTCCTCTATTGTTGGTCATGTCTACTTCTGTTAAACCTATTATAGATTTCTTTCGATCTGACTATCTGTCATCATACACCACGACTAATACTTTAATTCCTAAATTCTTGTTAGTTGGTCCTTTTAGTCCGATTACTATTAATCCCATATGCATTAAATTGTGACGACCCGACCCGTCGTCTCATGTGTTATTGCTCAGTTTCCCTCATTTCATGCTTCTTCATGTTTCGTTATCGGTATGTGGTGTGTTAGAGTTGATTTGGATTGATTTTGTTAAGAAATGAGACACTTAGTCTCTTTAAGAAAAACTTAAGTTGGAAAAGTCAACCGGATGTTGACTATTGAGTTAGAGGTCTCGTATGTGATTTCTGATGATTTGTTTAGCTTCGAGGGATGAATTGTGACTTAGGAGCGTGATCAGAATTGATTTTGGTAGTCCGGTGTAGAATTTGGCCTGAATTGGCGAAGTTAGTATTTTGGCGAAATCCAGTTGATCGGTGAGATTTTGATCTGAGGGTCGGAATGGGTTTCTGAGAGTTGTTGTACCTTCGTTGGGTGATTTGGGATATGTGTGCAAAATTACAGGTCATTCGGAGGTGTCTTGGTCGGGTTTTCATCGAAAGTGCGTTCCGGAACTTTTTGAAGAACTTAGGCTTGAATCCAATGTGAAATGATAATTTTAGTGTTGTTCGATGTGTTTTGAGGGTTGGAACAAGTTCGTATGATATTTTGGGATATGTTGGTGCCTTTGGTTGAGGTCGCGGGGGCCTCGGGGTGATTTCGGGTGGCTAACAGAAGGAATTTGAAGTTGGAAAACTACAGGTTTGGTTGCAGCAGGTGTTTCCACATCTGCGGAAAGGAGACCGTAGATGTGGTTGCGCGGAAGCGGAGATGTCATCGCAGGTGCGAAGGAGGGTGAGGTTGAGCAGTTCTGCAGAAGCGGAAGTATTTTCGCCAATGCGAGTCCGCAGAAGCGGACATCGAGTCGCAGGAGCGTTTTGGGCTTGGAGGTGAGGCTTGGCAGAAGCGAAGAATTTTGTCGCAGAAGCGAACGTTGGGATTTAATGAGATTCCGCTTAAGCGGATAAAAAAAGCGCATAAGCGGTTACGCGGAAGCGGGCGTGGGGACCGCAGAAGAGGAAACCCCCGAAGGCCGGTAAGGGTTTATATTCATTTTGTTCCGCGAAGGTTATGTATTTTCCTCCATTGTTGAGCGACCTTGAGAGCATTGGACGGGGATTTTGAGAGTTTTGACTGGGAATCGATTGGAGGTAAGTCCCTTGGCCTAATTATTCAAGTTTATGGTAGGATTAACATGTAAATTGGTGGAAATTCATCAAAAATGGGGTAAGTTAGGGCTTGAGAAATTATAAGTTAAAAATGGAATTTGGAGGGCCAAATGGACTCTGATTTTGGTAAATTTGATATGTATAGACTCGTGGTGAGACGAGGAATCCGGTAATGTAAGTTTTGTAATTTTTTGAGAAGTGGGCCCGGGGCTCGGGTTTTGCTAGTTTCGAGATTTCTATTATTTCTCGATTGTTTTCGATTGGGTATTGTTCCTTAGCATATTGTGATGTATTCGCTCTGTTTTTTGTTAGATACGACGCGCGTGGAGGCCAATTTGAGGGGCAAAGGCGTCGCGAGCTAGAGATTTCGCTGGTTCGAGGTGAGTAATACTTGTAAATGATATCCTGAGGGTTTGAAACCCCAAATTTCACATCATAGTATTGTATTGAGGTGACTTGCACGCCGGATAGCGAGCGTGGGGTAGAGCACCGTTGGGGATTTTGACTTGGTCCATCCCGATTGATGAAATTACTATGTATTTGGCTGAAACCACTTGTTATCATTGTAATTTGGACTGATTGCCATGTTTGGGCTTCGTGCCAACTATGTGAATCCTTCAGGGAATGATATCGTTGTTTTCGCATTATTTTTGCATACTATTTGATCTCGATCTAGGGTTTTAATGCTGTTTGCAAACTCGGCCATTTTTTTATGATTTGAAAACTTAAATGATATCTTACTGACGTTTTGAACTGAGAACTGTTATTTGAATATTGCCCTAGTGGCTTATGTGTATTTCTAGATTGAGCATGGATCGGGCTGCGCACCGCAGCAGTGTTATATGTGCATTTCTGGACTGAGGATGGATCGGGCTGCGCGCTGCAGCGGTGTGATATTGATATTGCGCTTGGGCTGTAGGAGCCCCTCCGGAGTCTGTACCCCCACAGTGAGCGCGGGTACCCAAATGGATCGGGCTACGCACCGTAGTGGTCATGTGCATTGCATTGCATTCGTGCATTGGTTCCTATTTGTACTACATGTCATGACATTCAGCACTCTCATTTCATTGGCATCCATGCTACTTCGTACATTGCTTACCAGATACCCTGGTGTTATTTGTTGGTGGAGTGTTGTGCCCGATGGGCTAGCTTATGTGTTGACCTGCACTATCTGATATCGCATTCGTATGCCTGACTGTTGGAAAAGGATATTTTCAAAAGAGGGTTTTAACTGAACCAGATATTTCTAAAGGACTTTCACGGTTTTACTATTTTCTCAAAGGGTTGTATTGTCCTATATAGCATGATGGAGTGCTTTTACGTGAATTCTTGCCGCTCAGTTGTTATTTACACTTATTACTTACTGAGTTGGAGTACTCACTTTACTCCCTGCACCTCGCGTGCGGTTGCATGTACTGTGTCACGACACAATTTCCAAACCTGGTCGTGATGGCGCCTTTCGTGAAGACAAGGCCAGCCAACTAACCCAAATCATCTCTTTAACAATCATTACACATAATGAATAGAAAATACAACTTAAAGGCATTAAAACCCGTTAATTACAATCCAACACAACCCGACCGGGGTTTCACCAGTCACGAGCATCTAAAGAAGACTGAACACAACTACTGGGCCAATAATAATATACATAATAAAATCTGGAATCAAAAGATGAAGTCCGGTGCCGCGAACGCTGGCGGTCACCTTGCCCACTACAGTATTATTACCTTCAATCAGCTATTAACCCGCTTCCGGGTGAACAATACCTGCAACTTCGCGCGAGGTGTAGGGATTAAAGTGAGTACTCCAACTCAATGAGTAGTAAAAGTAAATAATAACTAAGCAGCAAGAAATCCCGTAAAGCAACCAACAGGTTATACAAAAGCTGGGTACAATTTCCGAGAAAATGGTGAAATGAATGAACTCTTTAGAAATGTTTTGGCTCAGTTCAAATCTCTTTTGAAAATGGTCTTTTCAATAATTGCAAAATTGTTTAAAAATAGTTAGTGCTGATTAGCACAGAAAACCCGCCCCTCGGGCACAAATACCGCAGCATAACAGGTAAAAATGCAAATAAGTATGTAAGATGGGCATATAAAAGTTTGCCCCTCGGGCACAACTCGAATAGCACCAGCCCCTCGGGCTCAATATCAATCGCTCAGAACTGTATCAGCCCCTCGGGCTTAGTCTCAATCACATGGTACAACATCAGCCACTCGGGCTCACTCCCAACTCACATCAGCCCCTCGGGCTCACTCCCAACTCACATCAGTACAACATCAGCCCCTCGGGCTCACTCTCACTCATATGGGTACCCACGCTCACTGTGGGTGTGCAGACTTCGGAGGGGCTCCTACAGCCCAAGCGCTATAAATAAGGCCTGAAAGCCTGAACAATATCAATGCGAGGCCTGAAAGCCTGTTCATAATACACTCGAGGCCTGAAAGCCTCCTCACATAACACTCGAGGCCTGAAAGCCTCCTCACCAATCACTCGAGGCCTGAAAGCCTCCTTACATCACTCATCAGATCCTCAATCATAGCCCTCGGCCTCAATCAGTCCCAAATAATCATAAGCTCCTCGGGCATCAATGAAAACTAAAATGCTCAGCTCAAACAATAGTTCAAATATCAGTTAAAACTCAAATTGAGTAAAAATATAGCTGAGTTCACGAAACAGTGTAATTCAAATGGACTGAGTTCAAATAATATTTCAAATAGTGAGGAAAACAATGATGATAGCTTACAAGAAGTTCAAACAGTCGGCAATAAGCCCCAAATATGGCAATAAGCCCAAGTCATAGTGAAAACAACACGTCATAGTCAAATACGCTGTAAAATCAACAACCAAGGCGGACCAAGTCACAATCCCCAATGATGCTTTACCCCACGCTCATATCCGGCGTGCAAGTCACCTCAATACAATACTAACTATTTTTAAACAATTTTGCAATTATTGAAAAGACCATTTTCAAAAGAGATTTGAACTAAGCCGAAACATTTCTAAAGAGTTCATTGATTTCATCGTTTTCTCAGAAATTGTACCCGGCTTCTGTATAGCCTGTTGGTTACTTTACAGGATTTCTTGCTGCTTATTTATTATTTACTTTTATTACTCATTGAGTTGGAGTACTCACTTTACTCCCTGCACCTCGCGTGCAGTTGCATGTATTGTTCACACGGAAGCGGGTTAATAACTGATTGAAGGTAATAATACTGTAGTTGGCAAGGTGACCGCCAGCGTTCGTGGCACCGGACTTCATCTTTTGATTCCAGATTTTATTCTGTATATTATTATTGGCCCAGTAGTTGTGTTCAGTCTTCTTTAGATGCTCGTGACTGATGACACCCCGGTCGGGTTGTGTTGGGTTGTAATTAATGGCTTTTAATGCCTTTAAGTTGTATTTTCTATTCATTATGTGTAATGATTGTTAAAGAGTCGATTTGGGTTAGTTGGCTGGCCTTGTCTTCATGAAAAGCGCCATCACGACCAGGTTTGGAAATTGGGTCGTGACAAGTTGGTATCAGAGCCTAGGTTACTAGGTCTCACGAGTCATGAGCAGGTTTAGTAGAGTCTCGCGGATCGGTACGGAGACGTCTGTATTTATCCTCGAGAGGCT
>MU675594.1:24224-49727 GCA_026770625.1 Nicotiana glauca
TGCGTACTTGATTCAGCTTGAGATATAACTCTTGAAATTCCTTCTATACGTCTGTATGCGCTCGTGAGTGCCCAGTAGTGTATGTGCCTTGATGGCTTGTGATTTCCCAATCGAGGGGCGAGATGTGGTTTCTATGAGTTGATATTGGGCCAGTCTGGAGGACTTGAGGCCGAAACTTTGCCTATGGCTTGAGCACTGAGGTGCTGACTTGGTGAGCAAGTGTTTTGCACTTATATGTTCGGTATTGTCCCTATTAGTCGGAATGGCGGTTGGATATCCAGGTGATGAGTATGTTAGTTTGGAAAGATGTGTTTATATGATTTGGTAGTGACGAAGAAGTCTGCAGGATAGTAGATGGACTGTTAAGTGATTCGATTCCTATTGTGGCTTGATGTGTAGCCCCAGTTATGGGCACGTGAAGAATATTTTCGTATCTCCTAGTTGAGAAGTGAAGTGCATTACATGTGGCGGTATGAGTTCCGACTCAGGAAGACTAAAATGACTGTGTTATGTGTATGACGGTGGAAGGTGTGCTGAAATACTAAATTAAGGCGAAGCAGGTGGGTTATCTCCTGCGGAGTGTTCTTAAGTGGTATGATCTTTATATGTATGTTAGGAGATCTCATGTGTAATTGAAGGGTACGTGTTGAAATTTGAAAATTCGGGTCTTTTAAGAGAGTGGACTCGACTGGTGTGGGGATGAATGCGAGATTTTCAGATGATTACAGTACTAGATGATTTGTGCTTTCCCAAGCTTGTAAATGATTTGAGTTTAATCTCACTATGGTATTGTGGCATCATTAGAGTAAAAGTGCTATGAGTTGTTGAGTATGTCTTGATAAATGGCTTCGAGCCAAGTTGGGGAGTTTGCTATTGATTAGCTAATTGCACGGTCATGTGCTATGTTGGTTCCGGTTCGAGGCATGCTAGAGAATCAGATCTGGTTGCGCAAAATTGAGCCGAAGATGGCACGAGTGAAGCAAAATTTTGACAAAAGTTATATGGTGCCTCGTAAATGTGTAAGATCAGAGGATGACTTAAGCTGTTGCTGGTAAGAATGCTCGGTACATGGAGCAGGAAGACGTTTGTTTGTATTGGGATGAGGGTCTCATTTTTGCGTTATCGGAGTGCCAATAAGGCACGAGTGACTCTGTTAGTTGGGTCAGGTAATTTGCAGTTTGAATAAGGGTGAATGACTTTCGAGAATGGTTCTAATGTGTTCAAGATTATACATGTGGCAATCAGGTGTCTTAAGGTGGTGTAAGTGGCTAGAGATTGTGTTTTCATCGGGAAATGCCAAGACCCATGGCATTCTTATGGTAATTATGGGACCCTATGTATTAGTATCTGGAAAGTATAGGTGACGAATTTAGATTCATAGGAAGTTCTTCAGAGTAAAGTATTCTGGAATGTGGTATTTCTGGGAACATTTGAGAGAGTATTCAGTGGCTTATAGGTCCTAGACAGTATGGTCTTGTACTTGGATCTTGTGTAGTGAGCCTGGGTTAAGGAACTGTGGTGCTACAACAAGATGGAATATCAAGTTGATGATGAATCAGAAGGGAAATTAGATAGATGGAATAGCTTGATAGTAGACCGAATAGGTATGGTAAGGATATGATCAATTTCATTGTATGTGTTCGAGGTAATGAGCCCTTGCAGGTATTTTGTAGCAAAGCTCTTGAGTTCTGACAGCTTGTTTAGCTTGGTTTGGATAGAAGGATTCAGTCCTGACAGTTTAACTTGTGCAGATGGAATTGGGAGAGAGTTCTTGTTGGGTTTTACCGTGGTTTGGAGATGTATTTATTTTCTATGGGCATGCGAAACATGGGATATGTAATGATTTTTCCTCCAAATGGGATCAGTGGAAGTTCTGGGCTAGATGAATTACAATTCAGTTATGAAAAGAAGTTCATAAATTCTCAGGCAACAGGTAGCCTCAGGTAATCAAGGAAATGGTACTGCTAATCGGAAGTGATTTGACGAGAGTAAATGTCTCGGAAAAAGGGTAATGCGATTAGTCTGATGATACTACGTTAGTATTGCGGTGCTTTCTTTCTAGATCGACTGGTGATATCCGATTGTGTTTGATGGCACAGGGGAATTTTAGAATATCTTTCGTGGAATGATTGGGTACTTGAGGTGTAATATGTATTCATACTGCGGAATTTGGGATCAGGTACAATGATTCGTGTGCTTTATGGAGTTGGAGACTGGGAGTTTTCAGGTACAGACTATATAGTGGTTGTGGATCGTGTGTATTAGTACTGTTAGAGGCTATTGGGATTTGGAGGCCCGAGTGGATCTTTCCTTGCTTGGTATATTAAATTTTAGATATGATATTAGGGTGTAGAATGGTTGTCTCAGTGTTGGGTTATTCTAGACTATTGTGCTAAGGTCTATGTCGGAAAATGCCACAGGTTGCGTGGCGAGGTACATCGGATTATGTTCTAGTAGAGTGGTTTGTATTCCAAAGACCAGCGGACGGCTAGGAAGGATTGCTTTTCCTTAATTGGGCCTTTATGGCGGATGTAAGTGTAGAGGTTCCTACCATGGATTCAGTTCTGGTATTGATGGACTTTTCAGATGCGTTCCTTGTGGTCGGGAATGTCGCCGGGCGAGACTGTGGATTTCGGTATTTATTTGGTGCTGGGCACCGTATCGTACGGCTCCGGCAGGAGTTATAATAGTGGAAGGAGAAACTTGTCACGACCCTAACCCGGTCCTGATGGCGCCCAGCACACTACTAGGCAAGCCCAACCATTTATCAACACTTAACCCACTTAATAGTACAGAGAATCAATAAGCCATTTAAATTAAATACCATAATATACTGAAGAAATACGGAAG
Organism: Nicotiana glauca; assembly: GCA_026770625.1. NCBI lineage: Eukaryota > Viridiplantae > Streptophyta > Magnoliopsida > Solanales > Solanaceae > Nicotiana > Nicotiana glauca. Next base: position 27,075 of record MU675594.1, read on the forward strand.
TTTAACAAAATACCGAATACAGCCCACTATGGACCCGGTGTCACGACCATGAGCCTCTAAATACAGAGTTTTAATCCTAATACAAGTATGTCTAAAAGTTGAAAATATAGAATGTAAAAATAGAGATAGTTTGGAGAATCCTCGGCTGCGAACGCCATGCAGCTACCTCAAATACTCCCGGAGAATGCCTCTGCAAAGATGGACAGAGCTCACTCAGTCTAGATATGTCCTGAATCTGCACACAAGGTGCAGGGAGTAGAGTGAGTACTCCGACCCAGTGAGTAATAAATATAAATACAGTCCGAAGATAAGAAAACACAGTAAATACACAAAGTAAGCTATAATCCAAATATACAGCAATGTATGGAACTGAACAACTGAACATCAATTAAAAATACAAATGCATGAATGCAATGCAATGCATATGATGGTACATTCCAGTACCCACTGTGGCGCGCAGCCCGAGCCACCCATATTCATTTAACGTAGACGACGCTCACTGGGGGTGTGTACAAACTCCGAAGGGGCTCCTACAGCCCAAGCGCAATATCAAGCCATCTCGTGGAATCAATCAAATCCTGGTCAGTCATTGTTACCTGACCCATTTATATCATATAGTTCCATTGTTACCATTGTTTCAAGTTCCTGCTGCGGCGCGCAGCATGAGCCACCCATAATGTTTCAAGTCACATCACACAGTGCCATTGTTACCACTGTTTTAAGTCACTGCTGCGGCGCGCAGCCCGAGCCACCCATATTAAGTCCAGAAAACATCATAAGCCCCATGGTCATTTATAAAACAGTAGTTCTCAGCCCGAAATAACATTTAAAATATCATTTGAGTTTTCAAAACATAGAAATATGGCTAAGTTTGCAAAACAGTATTTAAAACCTTGGACTGAAACCAAATGATATGCAAATCATGCTAAAGCAGTAATATCAATCCCCGAAGGATTCTACAAGTCGGCACAAGGCCCCAAACATGGCATCCAGCCCAGTAAATATCAATAAAGTATGTGCATCAATCACCAGTATAGTATAAATATCACGCGGGATGGACCAAGTCACGATCCCCAATAGTAACCGACCCCGCACTCGTCATGGAGTGCGTGTCACGCCTTAGTATAGCGTAACGATGTGAAAGTCTGGGGTTTCAAACTATCAGAACAGCATTTACATCTATTACTCACCTCTAGCGGGCCAAATACTACTCCGCGATGCCTTTTACTTTCGTATCGACATCCTCGCACGTCGAATCTGGCCAAAACCACAATGAATACATCACAATAGGCTAAGGGAATATAACCCAATCGAAAAGATTCAAAAAATATAAAAAAATCACGAAATTTGCAAAACCCGAGCCCCGGGCCCACGTCTCAAAATCCAGAAATTTTTACATCCTTATCTCGCCACGAGTCTATACATACCAAATTCACAAGAATCGGAGTCCATTTGACCGCTCAAATCCCAAATTTAGAATTTCAATCTTAAGCCCTAATTTTCTTATAATTTGGCTATGTTTTCATGGATTTATAGGATGATTCTTCAATAAAATCATGTATTTAACTCATAAAACTTACCTCCAATCGATCTTAGTTGAAACTCCCTTCAATCCCCGTCCAAAAGCTCTCAAAATGACTAAAAATAGTGGAGAAATGGGGTGTTTTCGCGACTGAAATATTTTTTAAACATTCTGCCCCAGCTACACTGTTTTCGCAATTCCCAGCCCAGCTATAGTGTTTTCGCATTTCCCAGCATTTTCTTCGCATTTGCAAAGATACAGTGTTCGAAATTCCCAGCATTTTTTTCGCAATTGCGAGCATACCAGAAGTAGCAGTTTTCCCGACACAAAAATGAGCATAACTTTCTCATACGATGTCCAAATTCAATGATTCTCTTTCCTATGGCTCCGTAATTTCGATACGGATCTAATGGTTCAATAAAAACTTAATTTGAAGCTCATTTTCTAAATATGGTACCCTTTATGTCCAAAGAAACGACGTTGAAACATCAAATAAGAGCGTGATCACAACCCGAAACACACCCGAGGCCCCCGGGACCCCGACCAATCACACCAACCAGTCCCAAAATACATTACGGACTTTTTCGAGGCCTCAAATCACATCAAACAACTCTAAAATCATGAATCAACATACAATCCAAGCTTTATGAACTTTAGAGCTTCCAACTTCTATTTCTGATGCTGAAACCTATCAAATCACGTCCGATAGACTTCAAATTTTGAACACAAGTCCAAAATCACCTAACGAAGCTACTGAAACTCTCGGAACTCCATTCCGACTCCCGGATCAAAATTTCACCTATCAACCGAAAATCACCAAAATACTAACTTCGCCAAAATAGGCTAACTTCTTCACTGGACCTCCAAAATTACGTCCGATTGCACTCCTAAGCTTTTAATCATCCCCCGAAACTAACTGAATCATCGGAATTCACATCCGAGCCCTCTAACTCATAAGTCAATATCCGGTTGAGTTTTCCAACTTAAGTCTTCTTAAAAGAGACTAAGTGACTCATTTCCTATCCCCGTCTAATGTCAAAGAAGTAGAGACGAGAGGTCGAATTTAACACTTGCTAGTGATCAATTAATAATATAATAAAATGTGAGAAAATCCTGGATTTATAAAGTAGGTCTAACTCACAAAGCTGGAAAACAGGTAAACACCTTTAACAAATAATAAAGAAATTTTCAAGATTTACTTTTTTATTATCTTTATCAATTTATATAAGGCCAAAAAAAGGCAATATCAACATTTAAAATTCTCAGGCAAGCAATGTAGCATGCGCAAATCATGACTTGAGGTCGACGGCCCTCTCCAACAGAAATGTAAACTGTGCACTGTCGAGGGTTGAAAGGCTCGAACCATAGATGCATCTATTTACCCCGCTCGCAAACTATCCTGGACGCGGTCAACATAAAATAAACAAATACCCTACTCGCGAATCAACGTGTGATGCAGGTGCACATCGAAATACATGGTCAAATAGCCAATTAGGAATTTATCGGGGAACATTTATCCAAATAAAAGCCAATTATCTTTTAACAATTTAAGAAAAAATAAAGTTTAATCCTATTAGAAATTCATTTACTAATTCAATATGATTTAGGCAATTCAAGCTGTCACTAAGGTTACAGATATTCCAAATATAGCATGCTTAGGGTCCTAAACTACTCGGACAATAGCATAATAGTAGCTACGCATGGACTCTCGTCACCTCGTGCGTACGTAGCCCCCACAAATAGGAGCACATAACCAATTAACTCACCTATGGGGACAATTCCCTCTTACAAGGTTAGAAAGGAGACTCACCTCGCTCCGAAGTTCCATTACCGGCATTCCACTCCATTCCAAAAACTCGAATCGATGCACAACTCTCCAAAACTAGCAAATAATTATATAAACCTATTAATATATGCTAAGGTACTTATTATAATCCAACTTAATACAATTCCTAACCCCGATCGAAGAGTTGACAAAAATGCCCTCGGAACCACATGTCCGGGATCCGAAATTTCTCGAAGATAAATTTTACCCAAGAACTCACGAACTTAAATATATAATTTTCTCTTAAGTCCATACCGAAAATGATGGTCAAAATCCAAGAATACTAGTTTTCTAGGTCTTCCCTCAAACCCATGTTTTCTACAAATTCCTTGCCTAAATCCATATATAAATTTTGTATTTAACTCAAAGCTAGCATAAATTACTTACTTCATGGCGAGAATGAAAATGGGACCTCAAAGCTGCTCCCAATCGGCTCCAATGGAAGAAAAATGGGGTTAAAATGAACCCAACCCCAGATCTTAAAAGACCTTACTGCCTCAGCAATTTCCGCACCTGCGGTCCCTTGACTGCTTCTGCGGTTCTGAAGATGCGGTTGAAATACCGCTTCTGTGGTCCTTCCTAGGCTACCCTTTTCCTCTTCTGCGTTCCTCCTTCTGCAGGTGCGGTCACGCTTCTGCGGAAACTTGACCGCATCTGCGGTCCATGAGCCCCTAACCAAAATCTGCTTCTACGCTCCTCCTTCCGCAGGTGCGGTCCCGTTTCTGCGGAAATATGACCGCATCTGCCAACCCAGATCCCTTCACCTCCAACCGCTTCTGCGGTTCCCTTTCTCTCTTATGCGTAAACGCTTCTGCGGTTAACCCACCGCAGAAGCGGTCATACCAGCAACCAGACCTCTCACCTATCTCAAAATTCCAAGTTTCGATCCGTTAGCCACCAACAATCCACCCAAGGCCCCCAGGACCCAAACCAATCATACCAACCAGTCCCATAACACATTACGTACTTGCTCGATGCCTCAAATCACGTCAATCAATGCTAAAATCACGAATCACACTCCATTTTAAACTTGAAGAACTTAGAATTTCAAATTTCTACATTCGACACCGAAACCCATCAAATCACGTCCGATTGACCTCCAATTTTGCACACAAGTCATATTCGATATCACGGACCTACTCCAACTTTCCGAATTGGATTCCGACCTCGATATCAAAAAGTCCACTTCCGGTCAAACTTCTCAAAAACTTTCAAATTTCTATCTTTAGCTAAATGGCTCCAAAATGACCTACGGACCTCCGAATTCACTTTCGATCGCGCTCCCAACTCCAGAATCACCATACGGAGCTACTCCCAGACTCGGAATCCCAAACAGACATCGATATCACTGAAATGCATTTCAACCCAAACTTATGAAATTTCTTCCAAAATTCTAATTTCCACAATAGGCGCCAAAATGCTCCCGGGTCATTCAAACTCCGATCCGGGCATACGCCCAAGTCCAAAATAATCATACAAACCCGTTAGAACCTTTAGATCCTCATTCCGAATCGTTTACTCAAAAATTTGATCTTAGCTAATTCTTACAACTTAAAGCTTCTGAAATGAGAATTCTCTTTCCCAATCAACTCCTAATTTTCGAAATTATATTCTAACCACGCGTACAAGTCATAATACCTGAAATGAAGCTGCTCGTGGCCTCAGACTACTGAACGACGTGCTAGAGCTCACAACGACCGGTCGGGTCGTTACATTCTCTCCCACTTAAACATACGTTTGTCCTCGAACGTGCTGAGAAGTACACTGAAGTAATTTGAAATCACTGTTTAACACCTCATGCACCTTCCCGTGCTACCACAACTCAGTTGAGCACATTAGCTCGACCACTTCTGAAGATACTCCCTTTATTCAAGCAAATAAGCCTTAGAGCCTAATTCCAACATCCGGAATTCTATGCCCGACCTATTTCCAACATACGCTCCCCGTATGAATAACTACACGCAGCACAAAACACAACTGCATACCTTAGCTGAATTCACAACTTGCACCACTTTACTCACAGAACCACAATAACATCCTCTGATCAAATTAAGCGAAATTCCACAAATCTGATGCCCTCATTGCACCTCATGACCTGCATATGTCTTGTTCTAATTCTTACGATACCGCCATGATGGAAGAGATGTGAATAAATTCATAACCACTGCTGAAACAACAATTTCTTGGGTTTATACCCCTGACAAGAACCATCACCTCATTCTGAACCCAATAATGGTCTTAGCTCCTTAATATACTTCATCTAGTCAGATTTCACTGATCCTAAATCCAATAATCTCTTCTCACCCAGTACGAACTACTCAAGCAATATGCTATCCCGGACATGATATAAAGTCTCAAGTGATGCCACAATGTGCCAATAGGCTACCGATTCAAACGCGATACAAGGAAGAAGAAAAATGAACTTTGAAAAGGAGATTCAATTACCCCGCTCGCGAATCATACAAACGACAGGGGCAACATACCAAACAGACACCCCCTTGCGAATCATACATGCGATGCGGGTTCATAGCTAATACGTGCTTTCTTCCGAAAAATAGGAAACAAAACACATAAAAGCATATATAGGGAATTGTACTCAGCATCACACTGTTGTGGCGCGCAACCCAATCCAAATAAAATACCCATGGAGGAGTGCCACCCGATCCACACATAAATCTTACATGAGGAGATGCACATCGAGCTAAGTTTGCTTATTACAATAAAATACCGAATTTCGATCATAAGCACGCTAAGTGCATAATACCATCCCTAAGGGGACATCTAGCGCTATAAGCTACAAAACTCAAGCACAACTGAGGTGCGATATACAATCTGAATCTCAAGAGTCAGTTGGCTCGCATAACTTCATTTCTAAGTGGATCCTCAACACATAAGCAATTCTCAAGTTGTCTCACAACTCACACGGTTCAATGCATCGCTACTTGAAATATCTGACAAAGAAATAACACCTTGACTACTATTCCATAATGAGCGCATTACTAAAATGAACACGTTTGGCCTGATATAGGGCCTAATTTCACATTTGAATCCATCCACCGACCTCAAGTTGATTCCGATCGCACTGAACTAGGCTAATTACCTTTCAAAGTCCATAATAACTCCTCTTCCGCTCATAACACATAAGAATGTCCATCATAGTCAAAGAAATCATTCACAGTCCATAACTAAATAGACTGAGTGCCCTCCATACATATATTCTCAAATCCACGATATTATCACAACCTTCATACTTAGTTTTAAGTGTTTAATCAATCAAGTGACTACCTGCCACACTTATACAATCTTCCTGTGGGACACACTCCCACAACCTACCACAATAAATAACTGGGTCGTACCTCCAACCTACCGGCCGCACTAACGCTGGAAAGCGATCAAGAATCTCAGGTGACATTGATGACAAAACCAACTTACCTTAAATATCGAAACTCCTTTCATGCTCAACCGAGCTCGTGACATCCTTGTCCACACCGAGCTATTACCTTGATCTTTACTTTAAATTACATACCACCCACTGCACATACATGCCAACATACGATAGAACACGCTTTTCATCATAGCTTCGGACCCACTATTATGTTAACACTTCATCATATAAAGCTTTCCACTTAACTCACTGCAGGAGAACCATAGCAACACACAAGTGAATCTTTTTATCCATAGAACATCCAAATCCTTAAGTAGTGATCTAATCCACCACAACCCTTTCGGGATCCGCCCACACATAACGGGCCATGACAATCGAAGACTCCTAAATAACATCAATTACGGCGGCCGACAGGCCTTGCACGTACCGCCACAAATTGCACTCACAACTTGATCACGATGAGGGAACTGATCTCCACCACCAATATACTAACTCAATTATGGCTAGCCAATCTATCTTCTTTCGATTTACCCTAATCGCCTTAGAATCAATAACAACTCCATTCAATACATAGCACACTCCATTCGCACTCATTTCGAGTGACCTTGAATCACAAGGCCATGCTGTCTCAAATCCTATGAATCATTTCGTATTTCCCAAATGCTACACTACAAGTCAAGACATCATAGAACATTCTGGCCTCTTCTCATAAGCTGCTACCAAGCCTGAATCCTAGCCGTTCCTATAGGCTTGAAATCATTAGGCACCACACTTTACCCCTTGAATCCACTAGGACCATTACTGATAGCCACCTGCTCTGACGTGGTCCCGAATATAATCAACTCCATGAATACCCTCTCGACGGAGCACCCGACAGATTCACTCCCCAAGTCTAATCATGGGCCAATAGGGCCAATGATAGCATACTTTTAGTAATTCCTTTGCTCAAATTACCACTCATGTCCTTTACCCATATCTGGAATAACCCATCAATATGCTAATCAACAGAAACTTTACAAGTAGTTAACCATGCAACCCAATCATAGACGGTGGGACTCTCCCACTTAGCTCGAAGCCACTATTACACAACTCTAGAGTTCACCGGGATTCTTAATCTCTTATTAACAAAACCTTACGCAATCAACCGCCAAAATTCTTGATCTTACTATAGAAATCATTGACAACATTCTCACGACCAATTCCTTCACTATGTAACCAATAGAATTCTTCGCAGAAGTTCCGCCAACCATGCGACCGCTAACCTTCTCACAGGAATAACCCACCTGTGGAAATCACTCCCCGACATCTTCCAACGCTGCTGCACGGGGTACAATCACTACGACATCAATAACCCATCCTGAGTCCGAGCTCACTCTCTAGTTGCACAAGTCCATTCATCCCTCATGGACATCAATTAAATGTGCGGAACTATTCTTCCAATTCAAATTTATGTTGTATCCTTCTTCATTCAGGAAGCTCCTTTCCGTTATACCGAATCTCCTGACATATAACATCCTATACTTAAAATTAAAACCACGGACTTCAATTTCCAGTCACTAAGATCCTAAATCATTCCAAACTCTCCTTAAGGTGCGCAGTCATCCTACCACCAAGCCCATATGCAACTCCGCCACTTTAGGCAAACTCGCTTCCTTAATTAACTACTCGACCTGCGCCCCTTATACCTGGCCTTCCAAAAATTTTAAACACTGCCTGACACTTCCCATATGTCTTTCCTCGTACTTTGCGGTTCAATTGTTGCCTTACATACGATCTATCTTCATAGCACTTGAACCCAAAAGTCGCTACTAGCTTTAAACCTTTCTCGAGCCATCAACATAAGAAACACCGATTCCATCCTAAACGACCACACTCCGTGATATCTGACCGTCGCTTCTTCATTACTGACCTGCAACATCCTGCTCCAAGGCGAATTGAAGAAACCATAACACCGACAACTTAACATATTCAATTGAGGACGACGATACCACGTCACCGATGAAAACTCGACCACGCTTGAAAGTACCAAGTCTCATTACTTCTACTAGCCCACATCTGACCATCATTAGTCCAATTGCCTTTTCCCTACCGGGAATAAAATACTGAACCTCTTGATTATACACCAAGTAAACCTCCCTTCAAGTCAGTCACTGCCCCGACATGTAGGCAACATCCTACCATCATGTCAATACTGCACAACAATCATTCATAAGAATAATGGAAACTTGTGCCTAACCGCAGAGCTTTCGAAAGTACCGCTATTGAGCCGAAACAACAGAATATCCTTCCGCAAGGTGACGATAATAGCTCAAATAACTCCGTAGGGAGAAACACCCGCACCACATTCGTAGTGCCATTACAATTCTTCAATCCCCGATGAATAACAAGCGCTTTGCATCGCATAAGATTGAGTAGGTAAGAAACAAAAGCATAAGCCTTAAAGGAATCAAATCACACGATGAGGAATCAAGAAGTGAAGTACTCCTAACAGCCCTGCGGCGTCCCGAGGATAAGTACAGACGTCTCCGTAGCGATCCGTGAGACTCTACTAGACTTTTTCATGACTCCTGACACCTACGGGAACCTAGTGCTCTGATACCATGTTGTCACAACCCAAAATACACTAAGGGTCGCGACGGCACCAGACACTGCTATCAGGAAAGCCAACCAAATTACTTGATGAAGTTCTCATTTTTAACAATCTTTAAAACTAAGATTTTCCTTCAGTGTTTCATAAATAGAAAGATGTTTGCTTCAATTGAAATTAAATGATAAGCAATTAATACAAAATATTTCAAACCATCCCAGAACCCGATGTCACAGTGCATGAGCATTTACTAAGAAGGAAATAAAATACAATATCCGTCCGGAATATAGCGGACAGAACGTAAATACAATTAACTGGAAGGGACTATACTAGCTGCGGGCCGCCTCGAATAATGCAACTCACCTAGTCCTCGAATCATCCGTGCTGCTATGCCCAGTAGGCTGCTAGAGTTACATATACTTGTGCAACAAAAATGCACAGAAGTGTAGTATGAGTACGAAAACAACGCATTCTCAGTAAGTATCCCGTCTAATCTCGAAGAAGAAGAGACGAGAGATCGACTTTAACACTTGCTAGTGGTCAATTAATAATATAATAAAATGTGAGGAAATCCTGGATTTATAAAGCAGGTCTAACTCACAAAGATGGAAAACCGGTAAACACTTTTAACAAATAATAAAGGATTTTTCAAGATTTACTTTTTCATTATCTTTATCAATTTATATCAGGCCATGAAAAGGAAATATCAAAATTTAAAAATTCTCAGGCAATTAATGTAGCATGCGCAAATCATGCCGAGGTCGATGGCCCGCTCCAACAGAAATGTAAATTGTGCACTGCCGAGGTCGAACGGCTCGAACCATAGATGCATCTATTTATCCCACTCGCGAACTATCCTGCGATGTAGTCAACATAAAATAAACAAATACCATGTTCCCGAATCAACGTGCGACGCAGGTGCACATCGAAATACATGCTCAAATAGCCAATTAGGAATTTATCGGGAAACCTTTATCCAAATAAAAGCCAATTCTCTTTTAACAATTTAAGAAAAAAATAAAGTTTAATCCTTTTAGAAATTCATTTACTAATTCAATATGATTTAAGCAATTTAAGGTGTCACTAAGGTTACATCTATTCCAAATATAACGTGCTTAGGGTCCTAAACCACACGGACAGTAGCATAAGAGTAGCTACGCGCGGACTCTCATCACCTCGTGTGTACGTAGCCCCCACAAATAGGAGCACATAACCAATTAACTTAGCTATGGGGAAAATTCCCTCTTACAAGATTAGAAAGGAGACTCACCTCGCTCCGAAGTTCCATTACCGGCATTCCACTCCATTCCGAAGACTCGAATCGATGCACAATGCTCCAAAACTAGCCAATAATTATATAAACCTATTAATATATGCTAAGGTACTTATTATAATCCAACTTAATACAATTCCTAACCCCGATCGAAGAGTTGACACAAATGTCCTCGGGCCCACATGCCCGGGATCCGAAATTTCTCGAAGTTAAATTTTACCCAAGAACTCACGAACTTAAATATATAATTTTCTCTTAAGTCCATACCCAAAATCTTGGTCAAAATCCAAGAATACTAGTTTTCTAGGTCTTCCCTCAAACCCCAAGTTTTCTTCAAATTCCTTGCCTAAATCCATATATAAACTTTGTATTTAACTCAAAGCTAGCATAAATTACTTACTTCATGGTGAGTGATGAAAATGGCACCTCAAAGTTGCTCCCAATCGGCTCTAACGGAAGAAAAATGGGGTTGAAATGAACCCAACCCCGGATCTTAAAAGACCTTACTGCCTTAGCAATTTCCGCACCTGCGGTCCCTTGACCGCTTCAGCGGTTCTGCAGGTGCAGTTGAAATACCGCTTCTGTGGTCCTTCCTAGGCCGCTCTTTTTCCGCTTATGCGTTCCTCCTTTCGCATGTGCGGTCCCGCTTCTGCGAAAATATGATCACATCTGCGGTCCCAGCTCTCTTTACCTCCAACCGCTTCTGCGGTTTCCTTTCTCGCTTTTGCGGTTAATCCACCGCAGAAGCAGTTATACCAGCAACTACACCCTTTAGCTATCTCAAAATTCTAAGTTTCAATCCGTTAGCCACCCGGAATCCACCCGAGGCCCCCAGGACCCAAACCAATCATACCAACCAATCCCATAACATATTACAGACTTGCTCGAGGCCTCAAATCACATAAAACAATGCTAAAATCACGAATCAAACTCCATTTCAAACTTGAAGAACATAGAATTTTAAACTTCTACATTCAATGCCGAAACCCGTCAAATCACGTCCTATTGACCTTCAATTTTGCACACAAGTCATATTCGACATTACGGACCTACTCCAACTTTCGGAATCGGATTCCGACCCAGATATCAAAAAGTCCACTTCCGGTCAAACTTCTCAAAAACCTTCAAATTTCTATCTTTAGCCAAATGGCTCAAAAATGACCTACGGACCACCGAATTCACTTCTGATCGCGCTCCCAACTCCAAAATCACCATACAGAGCTACTCCCAGACTCGGAATCCCAAACAGACATCGATATCACTGAAATGCACTTCAACCCAAACTTATGAAATTTCTTCCAAAATGCTAATTTTCACAATATGCGCCAAAACACTCCGCGGTCTTTCAACCCCCGATCCGGGCATACGCCCAAGTCCGAAATCATCATACAAACCTGTTGGAACCTTCGAATCCCGATTCCGAGTTCGTTTACTCAAAAATTTGATCTTAGCTAATTCTTACAACTTAAAGTTTCTGAAATGAGAATTCTCTTTCCGAATCAACTCCGAATTTCCAAAATTCAATTCCGACCATGCGTACAAGTCATAATACCTGAAATGAAGCTGCTCATGGCCGCAGACTGTTGAACGACGCGCTAGAGCTTAAAACAGCCGGTCGGGTCATTACAATATAACTTCGTTCTCTATTTATTTTTAGATATGATTTTTCTATTTGCTTAGCCAATTCTAAGGTTGATATTAATAAAGCCTTGACTTTCTGAAATATTTTCTTTAATTCTTCTTTTCGTTGTATTTTTTTACTTAAAATCCAATAGTTAAAATCTATATATTTAGCTAACGGTTGTTGTCTTAGCATTAGTTTTATCCTAATGGAATATATTTAATCTTATTTCTAATTGTTCTGAGGTAATCTTTTTCTTGTTCTATTTCAAAACTAATTTTTTTAATTTTCGATAAAAGATAATTTTTAAAGCCTTGGGTATTTAAAATAGCTAGTTCTGGTTTTCCAAAAAGACTCAATTGTATTTCTAAAGCGTTTCTATAATCTAGATTAGTACTGATAGTATCTAGAGTAAGGTATATTATATGATAATGGAAACTTATATATTTAGCGAAAATATATTATTTCATAAATTTTTGGTCTGGTCCAAAGATCTTCTTTATATATATATATATAAATTATTAAAATTGCAAAAGAATATAATTTTGAACCTATAATTTCAAAACAGAGAAGGGTCAGATATATCCCTATACTATAAAATATTATTTAAAATTATCCTCCGTTATACTAATCGATCAAAAAATTTCCCTACTATCTTACTATTAAACATATTCACCCCTCATTTGACGGAAGGGACACGTGGTAGCCTTCCAAACATTTTTAATACCCAACCAATTGCCCATAATGGATACTCGATATCCATAAGAGGAATTTGCATAGAATACAACTCATTCACTACTTATTTAAATATGTTACAATTTCTTTTAAAAAATTACATAAGGTACAACTTATTTAAATTATACAACTTTTAATATCCCTAATATAATGCTCTTAATATTCTCTTACCTGAAAATATCTTTATCTCACTCTTGAGATTCTCTCACCTGAAAATATCCTTGTATCTCTCTCTTGAGATTCTCTCACCTAAAAATATCGTTGCATCTCTCTCTTGATATTCTCTCACTTAAAATGTATCTATTCATATTAATTTTTCTCTAGTTTCTCCATTAAAGGGATTCATTTCTCCTATTATTAATATGTATCTTATGTATGCTAATAATAAATATAGTATATAATATATTATACATGATACTAAGTTAGTTAGATCTGTGTGGCCGGACACCATCAGTTGTCTTTTTATATCCTTTATCAAAACAGTCAGTTCATCAAGTTTTTTGTCAAGAGAACTAATATGTTCACCTATTATATATATAGTACAAACTAATACGAAAATAATATTTAAATATACAATAGAACATAACTTTATTATATAATATCAGTTTTAGTTATCTGATATATACATTGAGAGAGAGAAATCCTAATATATACATTGAGGAAAAAAATTTGATGTATACTACTAGTAAATATCGTGTACAATATATTATAACTCATATAATATTGGTACAGTATACAATACGACATATCTTCATTGTATAATATTACTTTAGTTTATCTTATATATACTACTAATAAATATAGTATACAATATATTATATAATATAAACTTTTATGAAATTAGTATATTATATATAATACATCATCTTTATTGTATAATATTACGTTAGTTCGCGTTGAATTTTTTATATTAAATATTACATGCTATTTATTAAATATGATATATATCTTGTTTTTTTTTTGGTAGTTTCATTTGAAGAATATTTCTCCTACTATGGAAACATTGATTATTGTTCCTCTATATGTAGATTTTAGAAAACTGCCATCAACAACAATAATTGATTTGCAATACTCCCACCCTTTGATCGATGCATAAATAACTACAAATAAATACAAGAATGACCCATCACCAGGATTGATCAAACCTTCGACATCAAAATTTAACAGATTTGCGATCATCTTGCCATACTCCATTGTATTAAATCAGAGTTGGTATATTCACCATTGTTTATTAGAGATCTTACTTTAAGTATACCAAGATGGAGAATCACAAAAAGACAATGGAAGAATAGATACTTGTGACGATCCGACCCGTCGTCTCATGAGAACCGCTCCGTTTTCCCCATTTCCTGCTTCGTTATGCATCATTATCAGTGTCTTATGTAAAAGAGTTGAATTGGGTTGATTTTTGGAAGGAAATGAGACACTTAGTCTCTTTAATGAACGCTTGTTTTGGAAAAGTCAACCGGATATTGACCTATGAGTTAGAGGGCTCAGACGTGGATTCCGACGATTAGGTTAGCTTTAGGGGATGATTTGTGACTTAGGAGTATGATCGGAAGTAATTTTAGAGGTCCGGTGTAGAATTTGGCTTGAATTGGCGAAGTTAGTATTTTGGCGAATTCTGGGTGATAGGTGAGAATTTGATTCGAGGGTCGGAATGGAATTCCGAGAGTTGCAGTAGCTTAGTTAGGTGATTTGGGATGTGTGTGCAAAATTTTAGGTTATTCGGAGGTGTTTTGGTTGGGTTTTTTTATCGAATGCGTATTTCGGAAGCTTTTAAGGAACTTAGGCTTGAATTCGATGAGAAATGATGGTTTTAGTATTGTTTGAGGTGTTTTAATGATTGGAACAAGTTCGAATGATGTTATAGGAGGTATTGGTATTTTTGGTTGAGGTCCCGAGGGCCTCGGGGTGATTTTGGATGGCGATCGGGGAGTTTTGGACTTGTAATGTTGCAGAACTTGTGCTGCTTCTGGTATTTCCGCACCTGTGGAAAAGGAGTCGCAGGTGCGGTACCGCATGTGAGGCATGGGAGCCACAGAAGCGAAAAGGTGGATGTTAGACTGGATAGCAGATGCGGACAGTGAGCCGCAAGTGCGGCTGAAGGGACCGTAGAAGCGGCCAAGAGCTTTAAGTGACTTCCACAGAAGAGGAAGTTGTGACCGCAGAAGCGGTTCCGCATAAGCGAAAACGGGATCGCTGAAGCGATTCCGCATAAGCAGAGGCATTTAATTCCATCTTCGCGAATTTTTGAAAGAGTTAGCCATTTTCACTTCGGACTTGGAGTATTATGGGAGATTTTGAAGAGGGTTTCAAGGGGTTTCGATAAGTTAAGGATTCTTGAACTTAAACCACGATTTTATGGTGAAAATACATGAATTTAGACTGAAAAATTAAGGAATCAAGGGTTAAGAATGGAGGTTAGGGTTTGAAACTTAAGAGAGTTAAAAATGGGGATTTGAGGGGTCATTTGGACTCCGATTTTGGTAATTTTTATATGTATAGACTCGTGGAGGGATAAGGAATCCGATGATGTTAAATTTTTTGATTTTCGAGAAGTGGGCCCGGGGCTCGAGTTTTGCTAATTTCGAGCTTTTCGCTACTTTTCGATTATTTTCGATTGGGTATTGACCATATAGTATAATGTGACGTATTCGTTGTGGTTTTCGTCATATTCGACGCGCGAGGAGGTCAATTTGAGAGGCAAGGGCATAGCGAGCTAGGATTTTGGCCGGTTCGAGGTGAGTAATAGATGTAAATGATGCTCTGAGGGTTTGAAACCCCAAATTTGCACATTATAGTTCTATGTTGAGGTGACTTGCACACCGGATAACGGGCGTGGGGTAGAGCACCGTCAGGGATCGTGACTTGGTCCGTCCCGCTTAATAAAATTACTACCTAATTGATTGAAGCTTAGTAGATATCCTTATAAAAATGGATTAATTATCATAATTGGGCTTCGTGCCAACTGCTTGAATCCTTCAGGGATTGTTTTTACTGGTTTCTTACCATATTTACAGATAATTGAACTCAGTCCTAGTATTTAATACTGTTTTGAAAACTCAGTCACTTTTTCTCAAAACTTGGAACTTAAATAATATCTTTAAATGAAGTTTGGGCTGAATATTTTATATGCTATCATGCCCGAGGGGCTTATGTGATTCTAGGCTGAGTGTCGGATTGGGCTGCGCACCGTAGCAGTATTATATTGATATTGATATGAGGCTTCGGGCCTAATGGATGCCACGAAATGGCTTGATATTGCGCTTGGGCCGTAAGGGGCCCCTATCAGAGTCTGCACATCCCCAGTGAGCGTCGTCGACGATAAATAAATGGAACGGGCTACACACCGCAGTGGGTACTAGAGAGTACCGTACTATTTGTTGCATTTCTTAATTGATTGTCAATTATTTACTTATCTATTGCAGCATCGTTGTTTTCATTGGTTTATTGAGTTGATATTATCTGGATTGAACTGCTGTAATTATAGCTTACATTGTGCCTATCCAGGAATACTTACTCTCAGCCTTTATTTATGTTTATTACTCTCTGGGTTGGAAGTACTCACATTACTCCGTGCACCTTGTGTGCAGATCTAGACGCACCCACTGAGGCTGAGTGAGGATTTCTCTGCCGAGCATCATATCTAGGAGCATCAAGGTAGTTGCATGACATCTGCAGTCCTGATCTTCCCATCTATCCTATTTATTATATTTCGCATTTCTTCAGAATATTATGTAGTAGGTTGACACTCGTCTATTAGAGGCTCAGACTTATGACACCGGGTTCTTCGGGCTGTGTAGTATATTTCTACTTGGGTTTTTCGCATGTTTTAACTATATTTTAGAGTTTCAGTATTATGACTTAGTAATTATTTGTGTTAGATGAATCATGAACTGTATAAAAAGGGTTAAGGTTGTTGAATTGGTCGGGCTTGCCTAGCAGTGTGTTGGGCGCCATCACGACCGGGGTTGGGGTCGTGACAATACTTTTCATACGAACAACTACTATGTACTACCTATTTTTTAGGGAATATGGAGTGTTGGTTATGAGGTAGTGTTGTAGTGGTAACCTAATATATTTATAGTGATAATTAATAATTAGCAAATTGGAGTATTTTTACAGCTTGTTTTGTCACGACCCAAAATCCACTAAGGGTCATGGTGGCGCCGAACACCGCTGTCAAGCAAGCCAACCAAAATATTTAATTACATTCTAATTTTTTTATTGTCTAAAATCATTTTTCTTTATACATTAAATAACTAATAATAAAATTTACAGAACTAACCGCGAAGTCATTAACAAAACTTAACATTTAATAATCCAAAAATCCTCCCAGAACCCGGTGTCACAAGTGCATGAGTAATTTCTAAGAAATAATGTAATACAACAATCGTCCGGAAAACAATACTGGACAGAAATAAATATAGAAAAATGAAAGAGACTTCGCTGGCTGCGGGTCGCCTCGAGAAGTGCAGCTCACCGAAGTCTCCGTGTCAACCGTGCTGCTACGCCTAGTAGGCCACCAGAGATGCATATGCATGTGCAACAAAAATGCAAAAAACTGTAGTATGAGTACGAAAACAATATGTACTCAATGAGTATACCATCTAATCTCGAAGAAGTAGAGACGAGATGGTCATCTTTGACACTTACTAATGGTCCAATAATGATTTATCCATAATATATTAAACCGTGGATTTTTATAAACATGATTATAATTCAATGGGTTGAAGAAAATAAACAATTCTTTATTTTATAGAAAATAATTCTTTTTCATTATTTATACATATATTCTTAAGCCAGAAGAGGCAGCAACAACTTCAATAAGTTTCAAGGCAAGCAATACAAGCATGCGCAAATCATGCCGAGGTCGACGGCCCGCTCCAACAGAAATGTAAACTGTGCACTGCCGAGGGTCGAACGGCGCGAACCATAGATGCATCTATTTAATCTGCCGAGGCGTTCGGCCCGCTCCAAAAATAAACACATAGTGATATTCAATCAAGAAGTCAACATGGAGCAATTATTCAAAGAAAAGCTAATTTGCTTTTAACAATTTAAGAAAATGAGGTTTAGATCTTTTTAGAAATTCATTTACTATTTCGATGTGATTTTAGCAATTCAACTATCCATAAGATTACAAATATTCCAAGTATAGCATGCTTTTGGGTCCTAGACCACCCGGACAATAGCATAATAGTAGCTACGCACGGACTCTCGTCACCTCGTGCGTACGTAGCCCCCACAAATAGGAGCACATAATCAATTATTTCACCTATGGGGACATTTCCCTCTTACAAGGTTAGAAAAGAGACTCACCTCGATTGGACGCCTATATTCTGATTTTAGAATGCGCACAAACCTCCGAATTTGGAGCCGAACGATCCAAAACTATTCAAATAGGGTAAGAACTAGTCAATACATGCTTAAAAGTTCATATTCTAATCATTAAACAAATTTCCCAATCCTAGATGCAAGATTCCTAAAATTCATCCCCGGGCCCACGTGCCCGGATTCCAGAAATTATTTGAAGAATATTGTTACCCATAACCTAAGGATCAAGAATATATGATTTTTACTCCATTCCCTGACAATTTTCGTGGTTAAATCTTGTTTTTATCAAATTCTAGGTTTTTCATCTAAAACCCTTGATTTTCCCTAATTTTCACATGTTAATCTACCCATAATCTATATATTTAACTTAAGATGCGTAGAAAGTACTTACCTCTTTGATGATGACGAAATCCCTCCTCAAATGCTCTCAAAAGTTGCCTAAGGTCAAGTGGGAAATGGGCAAAGTCTCGGAATAAAAAGCCACAGCTCCAGACGCAGAAGTCGCATTTGCGATTCCAGGCTCGCAATTGCAATGTCGCATTTGCGACAAAAGCTTCGCAAAGGCGAAGTCTTGCCTGCCCCTTCCCTTGTCGCATTTGCGACAAAAATCTTCGCAATTGCGAAGATCACTGCCTCGCAATTCCCATCCCCCATTTCGCAATTGCGAACGTTCCCCCGAACACCCAGGTTTCCAAATGCGAACGGGACCTCGTATTTGCGACCTAAGAATCGCAAATGCGATCATACCAGCACCAGCAATCCTATTTCTTAGTCAATCACTCCGAAGCTATCCCGAATCTCACCCGAGCCTTTGGGGCTTCACACCAAACACCCGTACAAGTCCAAAAACATAACACGGACTTGCTCGAAGCCTCAAATCACATCAAACAATGCTAAAATAATGAATCGACCTCCAATTCAAGCTTAATAAACTTTAGAATTCCAAACTTCTATTTTCAATGTTTAAACCTATCAAATCACGTCTCATTAACCCCAAATTTTGCAGGCAAGTCATATTCGACATTACGGACCTACTCCAACTTTCGGAATCGGATTCCGACCCTGATATAAAAAAGTCCACTTCCTATCAAACTTCTAAAAAACCTTCAATTTCTATATTTAACCAAATGACTCCAAAATGATCCACGGACCTTCGAATTCACTTTCGATCGCGCTCTCAACTCCAGAATCACCTTACGGAGCTATTCACAGACTCGAAATGCCAAACGGACATCGATAACACTGAAATGCACTTCAAGCCAAACTTATGAAATTTCTTCCAAATTGCTAACTTCCATAATAGGCGCCAAAATGCTCCCAGGTTATCCAAAACCCAAACCGGGCATACGCCCAGGTCCGAAATCATCATACGAACTTGCTGGAACCTTCAGATCCCGATTCCAAGGTCGTTTACTCAAAAATCCCTTCCTAGTTAATTATTTCAACTTTAAGCTTCCGAAATGAGAATTCTCTTCCCAAATCAACTTCGAACTTCCTGAAATTCGATTTCGACCACGCGTACAAGTCATAATACCTGAAATGAAGCTACTCATGATCTCTAACCGCTGAACGACGCGCTAGAGATCAAAACGACCGGTCGGGTCATTACATTCTCTCCCACTTAAACATGCGTTCGTCCTCGAACGTGCTGAGGACTACACTGAAGTAGTCTAAAATCACTATTAACTTCTCATGCACCTTCTCGTACTACCACAACTCAGTTGAGCACATCAACTCGATTAATTCTGAAGATATTCCCTTTTATTCAAGCAAATAGGCCTTAGATCCCAATTCCAACATCCAAAATTCTATGCCCGACCTGTTTCCAACATACGATCACCATATCAATCACTACACGTTGTACCCAAACATGACTGCATACCTTATCTCAATTCACGCCTTGCATCACTTTACTCACCGTACCACAATAACATTTTCTGATCAACTTAGTAGAAATCCTACTAATCTGATGCTCCCATTACACCCTATAACATACTCAGGTCTTACTCTAACGCTTACAATGCCGCCACAACGGAAGAGATGTGTATAAATTCATAATAAACTGCCGAGTCAACCGATCATTCAGTCTATACTTCTGACAAGAAACATTACCTCATTCTGAACCAAATAATGATCTTTTCTCCTTAATATATTTCATGTAATCAGATTGCACTGATCCTAAATCCAACAATCTTGTTTCACCCAGTACGAACTGCTCAGGTAATAAGCCACCCCGACATGACCAAAAGTCACAAATAATGCCACAATGTGCCAACATGCTACCAATTAAACGCGATACAAAAAGGAAAACAAACTCTGGAAGGAATTACCTAACCCACGCACTAATACGGACTTTCCTTAATAAATATGAAGCAAGGAATACAAAAAAAATAACTTATAGAAAATAATACTCAACATCACACCGTTGCAGAGCGCAACCCGATCCAGATAACATACCCATGGCGGCGTGCCACCCGATCCTCACATAGATCTCACATAAGGAGATACACACCGAGCTGAATTTACTCATTACAACAAAATACCGAATGTCGGTCATAAGCATGCTAAGTGAATAATAACATCCCTGAGGGAACATGTAGCGCTATAAGCTACAAAACTCAAGCACAACTGAGGTGCGATATAAATCTGAATCTCAAGAGCCAATTTGGTCATATAACATCATTTTTACGCGGATCCTCAACATATAAGCAATTTCTCAAGCCGTCCCACAACTCATACGGCGCAATGTATCGCTGCATGAAATATCTGACAATGAGATTACACCCTGACTACTCCTCCATAAGGAGCACATTACTAAAATGAACACGTTTGGCCTGATATAGAGCCCATATTCACATTTGAATCCATCTACCGACCTCAAGCTGATTCTGGTTGTCACACCTCCTCTACGAAGCTTTTACGACTTTTACTACACCCCGGGAAGGGATATAATAAAGAAAGGAGTTTTTTCAATTTAAGGACAATCGAAACGGGATTCGTTTTTATTTAAGATTAAGAGTCTCCACTTGGGAGATTTATGGTGTCCCAAGTCATCGGTTTGAATCCCGAATCGAGGAAGGGTTAGACTCTGTTTAACAGTCGCGAACCAAAAATCCGGGTAAGGAATTCTGTTAACCCGGGAGAAGGGTGTTAGGCATTTCCGAGTTCCGTGGTTCTAGCACGGTCGCTCAACTGTTATATTTGGCTAAAATATTTTATTTTAATACATGTTACCCCACTTGTGCAATTTTGGAATTAATTACCACTTTTTATCAATTATTTTATTTAAGAAAGTGAACGTCATTTAAGAATATATTTTCGGATCACGTCACATGAAATGCACCCGGATCCTCGACACATTCTTATTCGACGTTTTCGGATTTGGATTTGGGTTGCATGAAATGCACACCCGTATTAGGAAGGTAAGATTATTTAAAATCGCGCCTAAAGCGGCTAACATATTATTATCTTTTGGGAAGGCCGTGAAATTTGCTAAACGGCCTATCCCGAATACTAAGTATTTTAGTAAGTAATTAATGAGGGCCCCGTAATTGTGTATTTTTTGATTTGGCGAGGCTCGTCTCATTTATTATTAAAGGCCAAACTAAAGCAACTAAGATTTTCTATATTCTTGTCTCTAAACGGGCTTAATTAATTTGCATTTATAAATTTGGGCCTCAAGTTCAAGTCCGAATTCAAACAAAAGGGAGGCCCTCTTAGTTTGAACCCGCTACCTAACTCAAAAGCCTAAATTCATATTGCAAATTAACTCTCATATTCTTAATATAATTTTTAAAGGGTTTTACTCAACTAAAACAAACTGCGGATGTTCATAAGTTCGGTCTATTTGTGAAAGGTCATGGATTATGGATACGAGATTGTGATTATGAAGTAACTACACCAATCAGTACATTTTTTAAACTACAACAATCGCGTCAAGCATTCATGCAAGAACCTCTCAATGATCCTTATCGGTACAAGTAAGAGATATATTTACTATTGTAAGACATAATCTAACAGCAAGGACCAAATTAAGAAGCAAGTCAAATGTAAAATGCATAAGTATCAACTGTATAAGCAAAAGAAAAAAAAACCACTCTTAACGCTAAAGCACGAGCAGCTAACATACAATTCAAAAATCAAAACTTGAAGCCTTCCTATTCGTGTTCACCAACCTAAGTTAAACAACAGGCTGTGCTAAATAAAACCATGGCACTAGGAGATCCTCCGCATACTAAAGAGGCAGTCCTTGTGCGGTACATAACTTGCCAAATCTAGAACAAATTATAGGGATTGGATAATCAACAAAATCCTAAACAAAACAAATTCAAACAAGCATTTATTTGCCTCTTTCTTTCCATATTT
>MU675596.1:2420-39808 GCA_026770625.1 Nicotiana glauca
AGGGAATGGGGTCCCTATATCTAATATTTTAACTCAGGGATTGGGGTTCTAATATTGGTAAAAAAATATGACTAGGGAATGGAGGCTCTATGTCTAAAATCTCAATTCAGAGATTGGAGCTCTAATAATGGTAAAAAAGGCGACTAGGGAATGGAGAGTCTATGTCTAAAATCTTAAATCAGTTATTGGAGTCCTAATATTGGTAAAACGCGACTTGGGAATGGAGACCCTATGTCTAAAAACTCAACTAAGGGATTGGAACCCTAATTTTTTTAAAATGCTACTAGGGAATGGATGCCCTATGCCTAAAATCTCAACTTAGGGATTGGAGCCCTAATGTTGGTAAAAAATGGTGAATAGGGAATGGAGGCCCTGTGTCTAAAATCTCAACTCCAGGATTGGAGCCTTAATGTTGGTAAAAAGGCAACTAGGGAATAGGGACCTATTTCCAAAAACTCAACTCATGGATTGGTTCAGGTATTGGAGACTTAATGTTGGAAAAAATGGTGAATAGGGAATGGAGGCTCTATGTCTAAAAATCTCAACTCAGAGATTGGAGCCCTAATGTTGGTAAAAAGGCAACTAGGGAATGTAGGCTGTATGTCTAAATTTTCAACTCAGGGATTGGAGCCCTAATGTTGGCAAAAAAGGCGACTAATGAATGGAGGCCCTATGACTAAAAAACTCAACTCAGAGATTAGAGCCTAAATGTTGGTAAAAAAAGGTGACTAGGGAATGCATACCCTATGCCTAAAATTTCAACTCAGGGTTTGGAGCCCTAAAATTGGTAAAAAAAGGTGACTAGGGATTGGAGGCCCTATGTCTAAAAACTCAACTCTGTTATTGGAGCCCGAATATTGGTAAAAAGGTGACAAGGGAATGGAGGCCCTATGTCTAAAAACTCAACTCAAGGCTTAGATCCCTAATGTTGGTGAAAGGCGACTAGGGAATGTAGGCCCTCTGTCTAAAGATTGAACTCAGGGATTGGAGCCCTAATGTCTAAAGACTGAACTCAGGGATTGGAGCCCTAATGTTGGTAAAAAAGGCGACTAGGGAATGGAGGCCCTATGTCTAAAATCTCAACTCAGGCATTGGAGCTAATATTAGTAAAAAAAATCGACTAGGGAATGGAGGCCCTATGTCTAAAATTTTAAGTCAGGGATTGGAGCCCTAATGTTTGTAAAAAAAGGTGACTAGGGAATGGAGGCCCTATGTCTAAAATCTCAACTCAAGGATTCGAGCCCTAATTTTGGTAAAAAGGAGACTAGGGAATGGGGACCTATGTCTAAAAACTCAACTCAGGGATTGGAGCCTTAATGTTGGTAAAAGGCATCTAAGGAACGGAGGCCATATGTCTAAAAACTCAACTCAAGGATTGGAGCCCTAAAGTTGGTGCAAGGCCACTAGTGAATGGAGGCATTATGTCTAAAATTCTCAACTCAAAGATTGGAGCCCGAATGTTTGTAAAATAGGTGACTACGGAATGGAGGCACTATGTCCAAAATTTCAACTCAGAAAGTGCCCTAATATTGGTAAAAAAAAGGTCACTACGGAATGGAGGCCCTATGTATAAAAACACAACTCAGGGATTGGAGCTCTAATATTGGTAAAAGACGACTAGGGAATGTAGGCCCTATGTCTAAAATTTTAAGTCAGGGACTTGAGCTCTAATGTTGGTAAAATAGGCGACTAGATAATGGAAGCTCTATGTCTAAAATCTCAAATAAGGGATTGGAGCCCTAATGTTGGTAAAAGGAGACTCGGGAATGGAGGCCCTATGTCTAAAAACTCAACTGAAGGATTGGAGCCCTAATGTTGGTAATTGGCGACTAGAGAATGGAGGCCCTATGCCTAAAAACTCAACTCAGGGATTGGAGCCCTAATTTTGGTAAAAAGGCGACTAGAGAATGGAGGCCCTATGTCTAAGATCTCAACTCAGGGATTGGAGCCCTAATGTGGCAAAAGACAACTGGAGAATGAAGGCCCTATGTCTAAAATCTCAACTCAGGGATTAGAGCACTAATGTTGGTAAAAGGCGACTAGGGAATGCAGGTTTTATGTCTAATATTTTAACTCAAGGATTGGTTCAGGGGTTGGAGCCTTAATGTTGGCAAAAAAGGCGACTAGGGAATGGAGGCCGTATGTCTAAAAATCTCAACTCTGGGATTGGAGCCCTAATGTTGTTAAAAAGGCGACTAAGGAATGGAGGCCCTATGTCTAAAATCTCAAATCAAGGATTAGAGCCCTAATGTTGGCAAAAAGGGGACTAGGGAATGGAGGCCCTATGTCTAAAATATCAACTCAGGGATTGGATCCCTAATGTTGGTAAAAGGCGACTAATGAAAGGAGGCCCTATGTCTAAAATCTCAACTCATGGGTTGGATCCCTAATGTTGGTAAAAGGCGACTAGGTTATGGAGACCCTATGTCTAAAAACTCAACTCATGGATTACAACCCTAATTTTGGTGAAACGCAACTAGGGAATGGGTGCCCTATGTCTAAAATCTCAACTTAGGGATTGGAGCGCTAATGATTGTAAAAAAGGCGACTAGGGAATAGGTGCCCTATGTCTAAAATTTTAACTCAGGGATAGGAGCCCTAATGTTGATAAAAAAAGGTGACTAGGGAATGTAGGCCCTATGTCTAAAATCTCAACTCAAGGATTGGAGCCCTAATATTGGTAAAAAGGAGACTAGGGAATGGGGACCTATGTCTAAAAACTCAACTCATGGATTGGAGCCTTAATGTTGGTAAAAGGCGACTAAGTAATGGAGGTCATATGTCTAAAAACTCAACTCAAGGATTGGAGCCCTAAAGTTGGTGAAAGGCGACTAGTGAAAAAAGGCCCTATGTCTAAAAATCTCAACTAATAGATTGGATCCCAAATGTTGGTAAAAAAGGTGACTACGGAATGGAGGCCCTATGTCTAAAATTTCAACTCAGGGATTGGAGCCCTAATATTGGTAAAAAAGGTCACTAGGGAATGGAGGCCCTATGTCTAAAAACACAACTCAGGGATTGGAGCTCTAATGTTGGTAAAAGGCAACTAGGGAATGGAGGCCCTATGTCTAAAATCTTAACTTAGGGATTTGAGCTCTAATTTCGGTAAAAAAGGCGACTAGAGAATGGAGGCTCTATGTCTAAAATCTCTAATCAGGGATTGGAGCCCTAATGTTGGTAAAAGGCGACTAGGGAATGGAGGCCATATGTCTAAAAACTCAACTGAGGGATTGGAGACCTATTGTTGGTAAAAGGTGACTAGGGAATGGAGGCCCAATATCTAAAAACTCAAGTCAGGGATTGGAGCCCTATTTTTAGTGAAAAGGCGACTAGAGAATGGAGGCCCTATGTCTAAAATCTCAACTCAGGGATTGGAGCCCTGATGTGGCGAAAGGCAACTAGAGAATGAAGGCCCTATGTCTGAAAACTAAACTCATGGATTAAGGCCCTAATGTTGGTAAAAGGCGACTAGGGAATGGAGGCATTACGTATAATATCTCAACTCAAGGATTGGAGCCTTAATGTTGGCAAAAAAGGCGACTAGGGAATGGAGGCCCTATGTCTAAAAATTTCAACTCAGGGATTGGAGCACTAATGTTGTTGAAAAGGCGACTAAGGAATGGAGGACCTATGTCTAAAATCTCAAATCAGGGATTAGAGCCCTAATGTTGGCAAAAAAGGGTTTAGGGAATGGAGGCCCTATGTCAAAAATCTCAACTTAGGGATTGGATCCCTAATGTTGGTAAAAGGCGACTAATGAATGGAGGCCCTATGTCTAAAATCTCAACTCATGGGTTGGATCCCTAATGTTGGTAAAAAGGCGACTAGGGAATGGAGGCTCTATGTCTAAAATCTTAAATAAGGGATTGGAGTCCTAATGTTGGTAAAAGGCGACTAGGTTGTGGAGACCCTATGTCTAAAAACTCAACTCATGGATTACAGCCCTAATTTTGGTGAAATGCGACTAGGGAATGGGTGCCCTATGTCTAAAATCTAAACTCATAGATTGGAGCGCTAATGTTTGTAAAAAAGCGACTAAGGAATAGGTGCCCTATGTCTAAAATTTTAACTCAGGGATAGGAGCCCTAATGTCGATAAAAAAAGGTTTTTAGGGAATGTAGGCCCTATGTCTAAAATCTCAACTCAAGGATTGGAGCCCTAATATTGGCAAAAAGGAGACTAGGGAATGGGGACCTATGTCTAAAAACTCAACTCAGGGATTAGAGCCTTAATGTTGGTAAAAGACGACTAAGGAATGAAGGCCATATGTCTAAAAACTCAACTCAAGGATTGGAGCCTTAAAGTTAGTGAAAGGCGACTAGTGAAAAGAGGCCCTATGTCTAAAAATCTCAACTAATAGATTGGAGCCCAAATGTTGGTAAAAAAGGTGACTACAGAATGGAGGCCCTATGTCTAAAATTTCATCTCAGGGATTGGAGCCATGATATTGGTAAAAAAGGTCACTAGGGAATAGAGGCCCTATGTCTAAAAACACAACTCAGGGATTGGAGCTCTAATGTTGGTAAAAGGCGACTCGGGAATGGAGGCCCTATGTCTAAAATCTTAACTTAGGGATTTGAGCTCTAATTTTGGTAAAAAAGGCGACTAGAGAATGGAGGCTCTATGTCTAAAATCTCTAATCAGGGATTGGAGCCCTAATCTTGGTAAAAGGCGACTAGGGAATTGAGGCCCTATGTCTAAAAACTCAACTGAGGGATTGGAGACCTATTGTTGGTAAAAGGTGATTAGGGAATGGAGGCCCAATATCTAAAAACTCAAGTCAGGGATTGGAGCCCTAATTTTGGTAAAAAGGCGACTAGAGAATGGAGGCCCTATGTCTAAAATCTCAACTCAGGGATTGGAGCCCTAATGTGGCGAAAGGCAACTAGAGAATGAAGGCCCTATGTCTTAAATCTAAACTCATGGATTAGGGCCCTAATGTTGGTAAAAGGCGACTAGGGAATGGAGGCATTACGTATAATATCTCAACTCAAGGATTGGAGCCTTAATGTTGGCAAAAAAGGCGACTAGGGAATGGAGGCCCTATGTCTAGAAATCTCAACTCAGGGATTGGAGCACTAATGTTGTTGAAAAGCCGACTAAGGAATGGAGGCCCTATGTCTAAAATCTCAAATCAGGGATTAGAGCCCTAATGTTTGCAAAAAAGGACTAGGGAATGGAGGCCCTATGTCTAAAATCTCAACTTAGGGATTAAAGCCCTAATGTTGGTAAAAGTGGACTAACGAATGGAGGCCCTATATCTAAAAAATCAACTCAGGGATTAGAGCCTTAATGTTGGTAAAGGGCGACTAGGTAATGGGGGCCCTATGTCTAAAAATTCAACTCAGGGATTGAAGCCCTAATTTTTGAGAAAGGCGACTAGGGAATGGAGGGAATGGAGGCCTTATGTCTAAAAATGTCAACTCAGAGATTAGACCCCAAATGTTGGTTAAAAGTGACTAGGGAATGGAGGCGCTCGGGGATTGGAGCCCTAATATAGGTAAAAAAGGTGACTAGGGAATAGAGGCCATATTTCTAAAAACTCAACTCAGGGATTGGAGCCATAATGTTGGTAAAAGGTGACTAGGGAATGGAGGCCCTATGTCTAAAATCTAAACTCAGGGATTGGAGCTCTAATGTTGGTAAAAAAGGCGACTAGGGAATGGAGGCTCTATGTCTAAAATCTCAAATTAGGGATTGGAGTCCTAATGTTGGTAAAAGTCGACTAGGGAATGGAGACCCTATGTCTAAAAACTCAACTCAGGGATTGGAGCACTAATTTTTGTGAAAGGCGGCTAGGGAATGGATGCCATATGTATAAAATCTCAACTTAGGGATTAGAGCCCTAATGTTGGTAAAAAAGGCGACTAGGGAATAGGGTCCCTATGTCTAAAATTTCAACTCAGGGATTTGAGCCCTAATGTTGGTAAAAAAAGGCGACTAGGGAATGGAGACCTTATGTCTAAAATCTCAACTCAACGATTGGAGCCCTAATGTTGGTAAAAAGGCAACTAGGGAATTGGGACCCTATGTCTAAAAACTCAACTCATGGATTGGAGCCCTAAAGTTGGTGAAAGGCGACTAGTGAATGGGGGCCCTACGTCTAAAAATTCAACTCAGGGATTGGAGCCCTAATATTGGTAAAAGGCGACTAGGGAATGGAGGCCCTATGTCTAAAATCTCAACTCACGGATTGGAGCTCTAATCTTGGTACAAAAGGCGACTAGGGAATGGAGGCTCTATGTCTAAAATCTCAAATCAAGGATTGGAAGCCTAATATTGGTAAATGTTGATTAGGGAATGGAGGCCCTATGTCTAAAAACTCAACTCATGGATTAGAGCCCTAATGTTGGTAAAAGGCGACTAAGCAATGGAGGCCATATGTCTAAAAATTAAACTAAGAGATTGGAGCCCTAATTATGGTGAAAGGCGACTAAGGAATGGAGGCCCTATGTCTAAAATCTCAACTCATGTGTTGGAGCCCTAATGTTGTTAAAAAGGCAACTAGGGAATGAGGACCCTATGTCTAAAAACTCAACTCAGGGATTGGTTCAGGGATCGGAGCCTTAATGTTGGCAAAAATGGTGACTAGGGATTGGAGGCCCGATGTCCAAAAATCTCAACTCAAAGATTGGAGCCCTAATTTTAGTAAAACGATGATTAAGAAATGGAGGCCCTATGTCTAATATCTCAACTCAGGGATTGGAGCCCTAATGTTGTCAAAAAGGCGACTAGGGAATGGAGGCTCTATGACCCAAAACTCAACTCCGGGATTGGACCCCTAATATTGGTAAAAGGCGCCTAGGAAATTGAGTCTCCATGTCTAAAAACTCAACTCAAGGATTAGAGCCCTAATGTTGGTAAAAGGCGACTAGGGAATGTAGGCCCTATGTCTAAAAGCTCAACTCAGGGATTGGAGCTCTAATGTTGGTAAAAGGCGACTAGGGAATGGAGGCATTACGTATAATATCTCAACTTAAGGATTGGAGCCTTAATGTTGGCAAAAAAGGCGAATAGGGAATGGATGCCCTATGTCTAAAAATCTCAACTTAGGGATTGGAGCACTAATGTTGTTGAAAAGGCGACTTAGGAATGGAGGCCCTATGGCTAAAATCTCAAATCAGGGATTAGAGCCCTAATGTTTGCAAAAAAGGACTAGGGAATAGAGGCCCCATGTCTAAAATCTCAACGTAGGGATTGAAGCCCTAATGTTGGTAAAAGGGGACTAACGAATGGAGGCCCTATATATAAAAAATGAACTCAGGGATTAGAGCCTTAATGTTGGTAAAGGGAGACTAGGTAATGGGGGCCCTATGTCTAAAAATTCAACTCAGGGATTGAAGCCCTAATTTTTGAGAAAGGCAACTAGGGAATGGAGGCCCTATGTTTAAAAATCTCAACTCGGAGATTAGACCCCAAATGTTGGATAAAAGTGATTAGTGAATGGAGGCGCTCGGGGATTGGAGCCCTAATATTGGTAAAAAAAAAGGTGACTAGGGAATAGAGGCCCTATTTCTAAAAACTCAACTCAGAGATTGGAGCCATAATGTTGGTAAAAGGTGACTAGGGAATGGAGGCCCTATGTCTAAAATCTCAACTCAGGGATTGGAGCTCTAATGTTGGTAAAAAAGGCGACTAGGGAATGGAGGCTCAATGTCTAAAATCTCAAATTAGGGATTGGAGTCCTAATGTTGGTAAAAGTCGACTAGGGAATGGAGACCCTATGTCTAAAAACTCAACTCAGGGATTGGAGCACTAATTTTGGTGAAAGGCGGCTAGGGAATGGATGCCATATGTATAAAATCTAAACTCAGGGATTGGAGCCCTAATGTTGGTAAAAAAGGCGACTAGGGAATAGGGTCCTTATGTCTAAAATTTCAACTCAGGGATTGGAGCCCTAATGTTGGTAAAAAAAGGCGACTAGGGAATGGAGACATTATGTCTAAAATCTCAACTCAACGATTGGAGCCCTAATGGTTGTAAAAAGTCAACTAGGGAATTGGGACCCTATGTCTAAAAACTCAACTCATGGATTGGAGCCCTAAAGTTGGTGAAAGGCGACTAGTGAATGGAGGCCCTATGTCTAAAAATTCAACTCAGGGATTGGAGCCCTAATGTTGTTAAAAAGGCGACTAGGGAATGAGGACCCTATGTCTAAAAACTCAACTCAGGGATTGGTTCAGGGATCGGAGCCTTAATGTTGGCAAAAATGGTGACTAGGGATTGGAGGCCCGATGTCTAAAAATCTCAACTCACAGATTGGAGCCCTAATTTTGGTAAAACGATGATTAGGGAATGGAGGCCCTATGTCTAATATCTCAACTCAAGGATTGGAGCCCTAATGTTGTCAAAAAAGGCGACTAGGGAATGGAGGCTCTATGACTCAAAACTCAACTCCGGGATTGGACCCCTAATATTGGTAAAAGGCGCCTAGGAAATTGAGTCTCTATGTCTAAAAACTCAACTCAAGGATTAGAGCCCTAATGTTGGTAAAAGGCGACAAGGGAATGTAGGCCCTATGTCTAAAAACTCAACTCAGGGATTGAAGCTCTAATGTTGGTAAAAAAGGCGACTAGGGAATGGAGGCTCTATGTCTAAAATCTTAAATAATGGATTGGAGTCCTAATGTTGGTAAAAGGCGACTAGGTTATGGAGAACCTATGTCTAAAAACTCAACTCAGGGATTACAGCCCTTATTTTGGTGAAAGGCGACTTGGGAATGGGTGCCCTATGTATAAAATCTCAACTCAGGGATTGGAACCCTAATTATTGTAAAAAGCCGACTAGGGAATAAGGGCCCTATGTCTAAAATTTTAACTCAGGGATTGGAGCCATAATGTTGGTAAAAAAAGGTGACTTGGGAATGGAGGCCATGTGTCTAAAATCTCAACTCAAGGATTGGAGCCCTAGTGTTGGTAAATATGAGACTAGGGAATAATGACCTATGTCTAAAAACTCAACTCTGGGATTGGAGCCTTAATGTTGGTAAAAGGGGACTAAGGAATGGAGGCCACATGTCTAAAAACTCAACTCAAGGATTGGAGCCCTAAAGTTGGTGAAAGGCGACTAGTGAATGGAGGCCATATGTCTAAAAATCTCAACTCAGAGATTGGAGCCCAAATGATGGTAAAAAGGTGACTATGGAATGGAGGCCCTATGTCTAAAATTTCAACTCATGAATTAAAGCCCTAATATTTGTAAAAAAAGGTGACTAGGGAATGTGGGCCCTATGTCCAAAAACACAACTCAGTGATTTGAGCTCTAATGTTGGTAAAGGCGACTAGGGAATGGAGGCCCTATGTCTAAAATCTTAACTCAGGGATTTGAGCTTTAGTGTTGGTAAAAAAGGCGACTAGCAAATGGAGGCTCTATGTCATAAATCTCAAATCAGGGATTGGAGCCCTAATGTTGGTAAAAGGCGACTTGGGAATGGAGGCCCTATGTCTATAATCTCAACTTAGGGATTAGAGCTCTAATCTTGGTACAAAAGGCGGCTAGGGAATGGAGGCTCTATGTCTAAAATATCAAATCAAGGATTGGAGCCCTAATGTTGGTAAAAGGCGACTAGGGAATGGACACCCTATGTGTAAAAACTCAACCCAGGTATTGGAGCCCTAATGTTGGTAAAAGGCGACTAAGGAATGGAGGCCTTATGTCTAAAAACTCAACTAAGAGATTGGAGCCCTTATTTTGGTGAAAGGCGACTAAGGAATGGAGGCCCTATGTCTAAAATCTCAGCTCATGGGTTGGAGCCCTAATGTTGGTAAAAAGGCGACTAGGGAATGGAGACCCTATGTCTAAAAACTCAACTCAAGGATTGATTCAGGGATTTGAGCCTTAATGTTGGCAAAAATGGTGACTATCGAATGGAGGCCCGATGTCTAAAAATCTCAACTCAAAGACCGGAGCCCTAATTTTGGTAAAACGATGACTAGGGAATGGAGGACCTAGGTCTAATATCTCAACTCAGGGATTGGAGCCCTAATGTTGGCAAAAAAGGCGACTAGGCAATGGAGGCTGTATGACTAAAAACTCAACTCAGGTATTGGAGCCCTAATATTGGTAAAAGGCGACTAGGGAATTGAGGCTCTATGTCTAAAAACTCAACTCAGGGATTAGAGCCCTAATGTTGGTAAAAGACGACTAGGGAATGGAGGCTATATGTCTATAATCTCAACTCAGGGATTAGAGCTCCAATCTTGGTACAAAAGGCGACTAGGGAATGGAGGCTCTATGTCTAAAATATCAAATCAAGGATTGGAGCCCTAATGTTGGTAAAAGGCGACTATGGAATGGAGACCATTTGTCTAAAAACTAAACTAAGAGATTGGAGCCCTAATTTTGGTGAAAGGCGACTAAGGAATGGAGGCCCTATGTCTAAACTCGCAACTCATGGGTTGGAGCCCTAATGTTGTTAAAAAGGCGACTAGGGAATAAGGACCCTATGTCTAAAAACTCAACTCAGGGATTGGTTCCGGGATCGGAGCCTTAATGTTGGCAAAAATGGTGACTAGGGATTGGAGGCCCGATGCCTAAAAATTTCAACTCTGAGATTGGAGCCCTAATTTTGGTAAAACGATGACTAGGGAATGGAGGCCCTATGTCTAATATCTCAACCGAGGGATTAGAGCCCTAATGTTGTCAAATAAGGCGACTAGGGAATGGAGGCTCTATGACTCAAAACTCAACTCAGGGATTGGACCCCTAATATTGGTAAAAGGCGACTAGGGAATTGAGTCTCTATGTCTAAAAACTCAACTCAAGGATTAGAGCCCTAATGTTTGTAAAAGGCGACTAGGGAATGTAAGCCCTATGTCTACAAACTCAACTCAGGGATTGGAGCTCTAATGTCGGTAAAAAAGGCGACTAGTCAATGGAGGCTCTATGTCTAAAATCTTAAATAATGGATTGGAGTCCTAATGTTGGTAAAAGGCGACTAGGTTATGGAGACCCTATGTCTAAAAACTCAACTCAGGGATTACAGCCCTTATTTTGGTGAAAGGCGACTTGGGAATGGGTGCCCTATGTATAAAATCTCAACTCAGGGATTGGAACCCTAATTATTGTAAAAAGGCGACTAGGGAATAGGGGCCCTATGTCTAAAATTTTAACTCAGGGATTGGAGCCATAATGTTGGTAAAAAAAGGTGACTTCGGAATGGAGGCCATGTGTCTAAAATCTCAACTCAAGGATTGGAGCCCTAATGTTGGTAAATAGGAGACTAGGGAATAATGACCTATGTCTAAAAACTCAACTCAGGGATTGGAGCCTTAATGTTGGTAAAAGGGGACTAAGTAATGGAGGCCATATGTCTAAAAACTCAACTCAAGGATTGGAGCCCTAAAGTTGGTGAAAGGCGACTAGTGAATGGAGGCCATATATCTAAGAATCTCAACTAAGAGATTGGAGCCCAAATAATGGTAAAAGGGTGACTATGGAATGGAGGCCCTATGTCAAAAATTTCAACTCATGAATTAAAACCCTAATATTTGTAAAAAAAGGTGACTAGGGAATGTGGGCCCTATGTCCAAAAACACAACTCAGTGATTTGAGCTCTAATGTTGGTAAAAGGCGACTAGGGAATGGAGGCCCTATGTCTAAAATCTTAACTCAGGGATTTGAGCTTTAGTGTTGGTAAAAAAGGTGACTAGCAAATGGAGGCTCTATGCCTAAAATCTCAAATCAGGGATTGGAGCCCTAATGTTAGTAAAAGGCGACTAGGGAATGGAGGCCCTATGTCTATAATCTCAACTTAGGGATTAGAGCTCTAATCTTGGTACAAAAGGCGACTAGGGAATGGAGGCTCTATGTCTAAAATATCAAATCAAGGATTGGAGCCCTAATGTTGGTAAAAGGCGACTAGGGAAAGGACACCCTATGTGTAAAAACTCAACTCAGGGATTGGAGCCCTAATGTTGGTAAAAGGCGACTGAGGAATGGAGGCCTTTTGTCTAAAAACTCAACTAAGAGATTGGACCCCTTATTTTGGTGAAAGGCGACTAAGGAATTGAGGCCCTATGTCTAAAATCTCAACTCATGGGTTGGAGCCCTAATGTTGGTAAAAAGGCGACTAGGGAATGGGGACCCTTTGTCTAAAAACTCAACTCAGGGATTGGTTCAGGGATTGAGCCTTAATGTTGGCAAAAATTGTGACTATCGAATGGAGGCCCGATGTCTAAAAATCTCAAATCAAAGACTGGAGCCCTAATTTTGGTAAAACGATGACTAGGGAATGGAGGACCTATGTCTAATATCTCAACTCAGGGATTGGAGCCCTAATGTTGGCAAAAAAGGTGACTAGGCAATGGAGGCTGTATGACTAAAAACTCAACTCAGAGATTGGAGCCCTAATATTGGTAAAAGGCGACTAGGGAATTGAGGCTCTATGTCTAAAAACTCAACTCAGGGATTAGAGCCCTAATGTTGGTAAAAGACGACTAGGGAATGGAAGCCATATGTCTATAATCTCAACTCAGGGATTAGAGCTCTAATCTTGGTACAAAAGGCGACTAGGGAATGGAGGCTCTATGTGTAAAATATCAAATTAAGGATTGGAGCCCTAATGTTGGTAAAAGGCGACTATGGAATGGAGGCCATATGTCTAAAAAGTGAACTAAGATATTGGAGCCCTAATTTTGGTGAAAGGCGACTAAGGAATGGAGGCCCTATGTCTAAAATCTCAACTCATGGGTTGGAGCCCTAATGTTGTTAAAAAGGCGACTAGGGAATGAGGACCCTATGCCTAAAAACTCAACTCAGGGATTGGTTCAGGGATCGGAGCCTTAATGTTGGCAAAAATGGTGACTAGGGATTGGAGGCCCGATGTCTAAAAATCTCAACTCAGAGATTGGAGCCCTAATTTTGGTAAAACGATGACTAGGGAATGGAGGCCCTATGTCTAATATCTCAACTGAGGGATTGGAGCCCTAATGTTGTCAAAAAAGGTGACTAGGGAATGGAGGCTCTATGACTCATAACTCAACTCAGGGATTGGACCCCTAATATTGGTAAAAGGCGACTAGGGAATTGAGTCTCTATGTCTAAAAACTCAACTCAGGGATTGGACCCCTAATATTGGTAAAAGGCGACTAGGGAATTGAGTCTCTATGTCTAAAAACTCAACTCAAGGATTAGAGCCCTAATGTTGGTAAAAGGCGACTAGGGAATGTAGGCCCTATGTCTAAAAACTCAACTCAGGGATTGGAGCTCTAATGTTGGTAAAAAAGGCGACTAGGGAATGGGGGCTCTATGTCTAAAATCTTAAACAATGGATTGGAGTCCTAATGTTGGTAAAAGGCGAATAGGTTATGGAGACCCTATGTCTAAAAACTCAACTCAGGGATTACAGCCCTTATTTTGGTGAAAGGCGACTAGGGAATGGGTGCCCTATGTATAAAATCTCAACTCAGGGATTGGAACCCTAATTATTGTAAAAAGGGCGACTAGGGAATTGGGGCCCTATGTCTAAAATTTTAACTCTGGGATTGGAGCCATAATGATGGTAAAAAAAGGTGACTTGGGAATGGAGGCCTTGTGTCTAAAATCTCAACTCAAGGATTGGAACCCTAATGTTGGTAAATAGGAGACTAGGGAATAATGACCTATGTCTAAAAACTCAACTCAGGGATTGGAACCTTAATGTTGGTAAAAAGGGACTAAGGAATGGAGGCCATATGTCTAAAAATTCAACTCAAGGATTGGAGCCCTAAAGTTGGTGAAAGGCGACTAGTGAATGGAGGCCATATGTCTAAAAATTTCAACTCAGATATTGGTACCCAAATGTTGGTAAAAAGGTGACTATGGAATGGAGGCCCTATGTCTATAATTTCAACTCAGGAATTAAAGCCCTTATATTTGTAAAAAAAGATGACTAGGGAATGTGGGCCCTATGTCCAAAAACACATCCCAATGATTTGAGCTCTAATGTTGGTAAAAGGCGAATAGGGAATAGAGGCCCTATGTCTAAAATCTTAACTCAGGGATTTGAGCTTTAGTGTTGGTAAAAAAGGCGACTAGCGAATGGAGGCTCTATGTCTAAAATTTCAAATGAGGGATTGGAACCCTAATGTTGGTAAAAGGCGACTAGGGAATGGAGGCCCTATGTCTATAATCTCAACTCAGGGATTAGAGCTCTAATCTTGGTACAAAAGGCGACTAGGGAATGGAGGCTCTATGTCTAAAATATCAAATCAAGGATTGGAGCCCTAATGTTGGTAAAAGGCGACTAGGGAATGGACGCCCTATGTGTAAAAACTCAACTCAGGGATTGGAGCCCTAATGTTGGTAAAAGGCGACTAAGGAATGGAGGCCTTATGTCTAAAAACTCAACTAAGAGATTGGAGCCCTAAATTTTGTGAAAGGCGACTAAGGAATGGAGGCCCTATGTCTAAAATCTCAACTTATGGGTTGGAGCCCTAATGTTGGTAAAAAGGCGAAAAGGGAATGGGGACCCTATGTCTAAAAACTCAACTTAGGGAATTGTTCAGGGATTTGAGCCTTAATGTTGGCAAAAATGGTGACTATGGAATGGAGGCCCGATGTCTAAAAATCTCAACTCAATGATTGGAGCCCTAATTTTGGTAAAAATATGACTAGGGAATGGAGGACCTATGTCTAATATCTCAACTCAGGGATTGGACCCCTAATCTTAGCAAAAAAGGCGACTAGGGAATGGAGGCTGTATGACTAAAAACTCTAACTCAGGGATTGGAGCCCTAATATTGGTAAAAGGCGACTAGGGAATTGAGGCTCTATGTCTAAAAACTCAACTCAGGGATTAGAGCCCTAATGTTGGTAAAAGACGACTAGGGAATGGAGGCCCTATGTCTATAATCTCAACTCAGGGATTAGAGCTATAATCTTGGTACAAAAGGCGACTAGGGAATGGAGGCTCTATGTCTAAAATATCAAATCAAGGATTGGAGCCCTGATGTTGGTAAAAGGCGACTATGGAATGGACGCCCTATGTGTAAAAACTCAATTCAGGGATTGGAGCCCTAATGTTGGTAAAAGGTGACTAAGGAATGGAGTCCATATGTCTAAAAACTCAACTAAGAGATTGGAGCCCTAATTTTGGTGAAAGGCGACTAAGGAATGGAGGCCCTATGTCTAAAATATCAACTCATGGGTTGGAGCCCTAATGTTGGTAAAAAGGCGACTAGGGAATGGGGACCCTATGTCTAAAAACTTAACTCAGGGATAGGTTCAGGGATTGGAGCCTTAATGTTGAAAAAAATGGTGATTAGCGAATGGAGGCCCTATGTCTAAAAACTCAACTCAGGGATTGGTTCAGGGATCGGAGCCTTAATGTTGGCAAAAATGGTGACTACGGATTGGAGGCCCGATGTCTAAAAATCTCAACTCAGAGATTGGAGCCCTAATTTTGGTAAAAATATGACTAGGGAATGGAGGACCTATTTCTAATATCTCAACTCAGGGATTGGAGCCCTAATGTTGGCAAAAAAGGCGACTAGGGAATGGAGGCTCTATGACTCAAAACTCAACTCAGGGATTGGACCCCTAATATTGGTAAAAGGCGACTAGGGAATTGAGGCTCTATGTCTAAAAACTCAACTCAGGGATTAGAGCCCTAATGTTGGTAAAAGGCGACTAGGGAATGTAGGCCGTATGTCTAAAAATTCAACTCAGGGATTGGAGCTCTAATGTTGGTTAAAAAATCGACTAGGGAATGGAGACTCTATGTCTAAAATCTTAAATAAGGGATTGGAGTCCTAATGTGAAAAGGCGACTAGGTTATGGAGACCCTATATCTAAAAACTCAACTTAGGGATTGCAGCCCTAATTTTGGTGAAAGGCGACTAGGGAATGGGTGCCCTATGTATAAAATCTCAACTCAGGGATTGGAACCCTAATTAATGTAAAAAAGGCGACTAGGGAATAGGGGCCCTATGTCTAAAATTTTAACTCAGGGATTGAAGCCCTAATGTTGGTAAAAAAAGGTGACTAGGGACTGGAGGCACTGTGTCTAAAATCTCAACTCCAGGATTGGAGCCCTAATGTTGGTAAAAAGGAGACTAGGGAATGGGGACCTATGTCTAAAAAGTCAACATAGGGATTGGAACCCTAAAGTTGGTAAAAGGCGACAAGGGAATGGAGGCCCTATGTCTAAAATCTCACATCAGGGACTGGAGCTCTAATCTTGGTACAAAAGGCGACTAGGAAATGGAGACTCTATGTCTAAAATATCAAATCAAGGATTGAAGCCCTAATGTTGGTAAAAGGCGGCTAGGGAATGGAGGCCCTATGTCTAAAAACTCAACTCAAGGATTGGAGCCCTAATGTTGGTGAAAGGCGACTAAGGAATGGAGGCCATATGTCTAAAAACTCAGCTAAGAGATTGGAGCCGTAATTTTGGTGAAAGGCGACTAAGGAATGGAGGCCCTATGTCTAAAATCTCAACTCATGGGTTGGAGCCCTAATGTTGGTAAAAAGGCGACTAGGGAATGGGGACCCTATGTCTAAAAACTCAACTCAGGGATTGGTTCAGGGATTTGAGCCTTAATGTTGGCAAAAATGGAGACTAAGGAATGGAGGCCCGATGTCTAAAAATCTCAACTCAAAGATTGGATCCCTAATTTTGGTAAAAAGATGACTAGGGAATGGAGGACCTATGTCTAATATCACAACTCAGGGATTGGAGCCCTAATGTTGGCAAAAAAGGCGACTAGGAATGGAGGTTGTATGACTAAAAACTCAACTCAGGGATTAGAGCCCTAATGTTGGTAAAAGACAACTAGGGAATGGAGGCCCTATGTCTAAAAACTCAACTCAGGGATTGGAGCTCTAATGTTGGTAAAAAAGGCGACTAGGGAATGGATGCTCTATGTCTAAAATCTTAAATAAGGGAATTCGGTCCTAATGTTGGTAAAAGGCCACTAGGTTATGGAGACCCTATGTCTAAAAACTCAACTCAGGGATTACAACCCTAATTTTTGTGAAAGGCGACTAGGGAATGGGTGCCCTATATCTAAAATCACAACTCAAGGATTGGAGCCCTAATGATTGTAAAAAAGGCGACTAGGGGATAGGGGCCCTATGTCTAAAATTTTAACTCAAGGATTGGAGCCCTAAAGTTGGTAAAAAAAGGTGACAAGGGAACGGAGGCCCTGTGTCTAAAATCTCAACTCAAGGATTGGAGCCCTAATGTTGGTAAAAAGGAGACTACGGAATGGAGACCTATGTCTAAAGAGTCAACTCAGGGATTGAAGCCTTAATATTGGTAAAAGGCGACTAAGGAATGGGGGCCATATGTCTAAAAACTAAACTCAAGGATTGCAACCCTAAAGTTGTTAAAAGGCGACTAGGGAATGAAGGCCCTATGTCTAAAATCTCAACTCAGGGATTGGAGCTCAAATCTTGGTACCAAAGGCGACTAGAGAATGGAGTCTCTATGTCTAAAATCTTAAATCAAGGATTGGAGCCCTAATGTTGGTAAACTGCGACTAGGGAATGGAGGCCCTACGTCTAAAAACTCAACTCAGGGATTGGATCCATAATGTTGGTAAAAGAGGACTAAGGAATGGAAGCCATATGTCTAAAAACTTAACTTAGAGATTGGATCCCTAATTTTGGTGAAAGGCGACTAAGGAATGGAGGCCCTATGTGTTAAATCTCAACTCATGGGTTAGAGCCCTAATGTTGGTAAAAAGGCGACTAGGGAATGGGGACCCTATGTCTAAAAACTCAACGCAGGGATTGGTTCAGGGATTGGAGCTTTAATGTTGGCAAAAATGGTAACTAGGGAATGGAGGCCCTATGTCTAAAAATCTCAACTCAGAGATTGAGGTAAAAAGATAACTAGGGAATGGAGGACCTATTTCTAATATCTCAACTCAGGGATTGGAGCCCTAATGTTGGCAAAAAAGGTGACTAGGGAATAGAGGCTCTATGACTCACAACTCAACTCAGGGATTGGACCCCTAACATTGGTAAAAGGCGACTAGGGAATTGAGGCTCTATGTCTAAAAACTCAACTCAGTGATTAGAGCCCTAATGTTGGTAAAAGGCGACTAGGGAATGTAGGCCCTATGTCTAAAAACTCAACTTAGGGATTGGAGCTCTAATGTTGGTAAAAAAGGCAACTAGGGAATGGAGACTCTATGTCTAAAATCTTAAATAAGGGATTGGAGTCCTAATGTTGGTAAAAGGCGACTAGATTATGGAGACCCTATGTCTAAAAACTCAACTCAGGGATTACAGCCCTAATTTTGGTAAAAGGCGACTAGGGAATGGGTGCCCTATGTATAAAATCTCAACTCAGGGATTGGAACCCTAATTATTGTAAAAAAAGGCGACTATGGAATAGGGGCCCTATGTCTAAAATTTATACTTAGGGATTGGAGTCCTAATGTTGGTAAAAAAAGGTGACTAGGGAATGGAGGCCCTGTTTCTAAAATCTCAACTCAAGGATTGGAGCCCTAATGTTGGTATAAAGGCGACTAGGGAATGGGGACCCTATGTCTAAAAACTCAACTCAAGGATTGGTTCAGGGACTGGAGCCGTAATGTTGGCAAAAATGGTGATTAGGGAATAGAGGCCCTATGTCTAAAAATCTCAACTCAGAGATTGGAGCCCTAATTTTGGTAAAACGATGACTAGGGAATGGGTGCCCTATGTATAAAATCTCAACTCAGGGATTGGAACCCTAATTGTTGTAAAAAAGGCGACTATGGAATTGGGGCCCTATGTCTAAAATTTTAACTTAGTGATTGGAGCCCTAATGTTGGTAAAAAAAGGTGACTAGGGAATGGAGGCCCTGTGTCTAAAATCTCAACTCAAGGATTGGAGCCCTAATGTTGGTAAAAAGGCGACTAGGGAATGGGGACCCTATGTCTAAAAACTCAAGTCAAGGATCGATTCAGGGATTGGAGCCGTAATGTTGGCAAAAATGGTGACTAGGGAATGGAGGCCCTATGTCTAAAAATCTCAAATCAGGGATTGGAGCTCTAATGTTGGTAAAAAAGGCGACTAGGGAATGGAGAATCTATGTCTAAAATCTTAAATAAGGGATTGGAGTCCTAATGTTGGTAAAAGGCGACTAGATTATGGAGACCCTATGTCTAAAAACTCAACTCAGGGACTACAACCCTAATTTTGGTAAAAGGCGACTAGGGAATGGGTGCCCTATGTATAAAATCTCAACTCAGGGATTGGAACCCTAATTATTGTAAAAAAGGCGACTATCGAATAGGGGCCCTATGTCTAAAATTTTATCTTAGGGATTGGAGCCCTAATGTTGGTAAAAAAAGGTGACTAGGGAATGGAGGCCCTATGTCTAAAATCTCAACTCAAGGATTGGAGCCCAAATGTTGGTAAAAAGGCGACTAGGGAATGGGGACCCTATGTCTAAAAACTCAACTCAAGGATTGGTTCAGGGACTGTAGCCGTAATGTTGGCAAAAATGGTGACTAGGGAATGGAGGCCCTATGTCTAAAAATCTCAACTCAGAGATTGGAGCCCTAATTTTGGTAAAACGATGACTAGGGAATGGAGGCCCTATTTCTAATATCTCAACTCAGGGATTGGAGCCCTAATGTCGACAAAAAAAGCGACTAGGAAATAGAGGCTCTATGACTAAAAACTCAACTCAGGGATTGGACCCCTAATATTGGTAAAAGGCTACTAGGGAATTGAGGCTCTATGTCTAAAAACTCAACTCAGGGATTAGAGCCCTAATGTTGGTAAAAGACGACTAGGGAATGTAGGCCCTATGTCTAAAAACTCAACTCAGGGATTGGAGCTCTAATGTTGGTAAAAAAGACGACCAGGGAATGGAGGCTCTATGTCTAAAATCTTTAATAAAGGATTGAAGTCTTAATGTTGGTAAAAGGCGACTAGGTTATGGAGACCCTATGTCTAAAAACTCAACTCAGGGATTACAACCCTAATTTTGGTGAAAGCGCGACTAGGGAATGGGGCCCTATGTCTAAAATCTCAACTCAGGGATTGGATCCCTAATGTTTGTAAAAAAAGGTGACTAGGGAATAGGGGCCCTATATATATAATTTTAACTCTGGGATTG
This sequence comes from Nicotiana glauca, assembly GCA_026770625.1. Taxonomy (NCBI): domain Eukaryota; kingdom Viridiplantae; phylum Streptophyta; class Magnoliopsida; order Solanales; family Solanaceae; genus Nicotiana; species Nicotiana glauca. The sequence goes on from MU675596.1 coordinate 22,462, forward strand.
GAGCCCTAATGTTGGTAAAAAAGGTGACTAGGGAATGGAGGCCCTGTGTCTAAAATCTCAACTCAAGGATTGGAGCCCTAATGTTGGCAAAAAGGAGACTAGGGAATGGGGACTTATGTCTAAAAAGTTAACTGAGGGATTGGATCCTTAATGTTGGTAAAAGGCGACTAAGGGAATGGAGGCCCTATGTCTAAGAATCTCAACTTAGGGGTTGGAGCCCTAATGTTGTTAAAGATGCGACTAAGGAATGGAGGCCCTATGTCAAAAATCTCAAATCCGGGATTGGAGCCCTAATGTTGGCAAAAAAGGACTAGGGAATGGAGTCCCTATGTCTAAAATCTCAACTTAGGGATTGGAGCCCTAATGTTGGTAATAGGCGACTAGGTTATGGAGACCCTATTTCTAAAAACTCAACTCAGAGATTACAGTCCTAATTTTGGTGAAAGGCGACAAGGGAATGGGTGCCCTATGTCTAAAATCTCAACTCCGGGATTGGAGCCCTAATGTTTGTAAAAAAGGCGACTAGGGAATAGGGGCCCTATGTCTAAAATTTTAACTCAGGGATTGGAGCCCTAATGTTGGTAAAAAAAGGTGACTTGGGAATGGAGGCCCTGTGTCTAAAATCTCAACTCAAGGATTGGAGCACTAATGTTGGTAAAAAGGAGACTAGGGAATGGGGACCTATGTCTAAAAAGTCAACTAAGGGATTGAAGCCTTAATGTTGGTAAAATGCGACTAATGATGGAGGCCATATGTCTAAAAATTCAACTCAAGGATTGGAGTCCTAAAGTTGGTTAAAGGCGACTAGGGAATGGAGGCCCTATCTCTAAAATCTCAACTCAGGGATTGGAGCTCTAATCTTGGTACAAAAGGCGACTAGGGAATGAAGGCTCTATGTCTAAAATCTCAAATCAAGGATTGGAGCCCTAATGTTGGTAAAAGGCGACTAAGGAATGGAGGCCCTATGTCTAAAAACTCAACTCAGGGATTGGAGCCCTAATGTCGGTAAAAGACAACTAAGGAATGGAGGCCATATGTCTAAAAACTCAACTTAGAGATTGGAGCCCTAATTTTGGTGAAAGGCGACTAAGGAATGGAGGCCCTATGTGTAAAATCTCAACTCATGGGTTGGAGCCCTAATGTTGGTAAAAAGGTGACTAGGGAATGGGGACCCTATGTCTAAAAACTCAACTCAGGGATTGGTTCAGGGATTGGAGCCTTAATGTTGCCAAAAATGGTGACTAGGGAATGGAGGCCCTATGTCTAAAAATCTCAACTCAGAGATTGGAGCCCTAATATTGGGAAAAGGCGACTAGGGAATTGAGGCTCTATGTATAAAAACTCAACTCAGGGATTAGAGCCCTAATGTTGGTAAAAGGCGACTATGGAATGGAGGCCCTATGTCTAAAAACTCTACTCAGGGATTGGAGCTCAAATGTTGGTAAAAAAGCCGACTAGGGAATGGAGGCTCTATGTCTAAAATCTTAAATAAAGGATTTGAGTCCTAATGTTGGTAAAAGGCGACTAGGTTATGGAGACCCTATGTCTAAAAACTTAACTCAGGGATTACAACCCTAATTTTGGTGAAAGGCGACTAGGGAATGGGTGCCCTATGTCTAAAATCTCAACTCAGATATTGGATCCCTAATGTTTGTAAAAATGGCGACTAGGGAATATGGGCCCTATGTATAAAATTTTAACTCTGGGATTGGAGCCCTAATGTTGGTAAAAAAAGGCGACTAGGGAATGGAGGCCCTGTGTCTAAAATCTCAACTCAAGGATTGGAGCCCTAATGTTGGTAAAAAGGAGACTAGGGAATGGGGACCTATGTCTAAAAATTCATGTCAGGGATTGAAGCCTTAATGTTGGTAAAAGGCGACTAAGGAATGGAGGCCATATGTCTAAAAATTCAACTTAGAGATTGGAGCCCTAATTGTGGTGAAAGGCGACTAAGGAATGGAGGCCCTATGTGTAAAATCTCAACTCATGGGTTGGAGCCCTAATGTTGGTAAAAAGGCGACTAGGGAATGGGGACCCTATGTCTAAAAACTCAACTCAGGGATTGGTTCAGGCATTGGAGCCTTAATGTTGCCAAAAATGGTGACTAGGGAATGGAGGCCCTATGTCTAAAAATCTCAACTCAGAGATTGGAGCCCTAATTTTGGTAAAAATATGACTAGGGAATGGAGGCCCTATTTCTAATATCTCAACTCAGGGATTGGAGCCCTAATGTTGGGAAAAAAGGCGACTAGGGAATGGAGGCTATATGGCTAAAAACTCAACTCAGGGATTGGACCCCTAATATTGGTAAAAGGCGACTAGGGAATTGAGGCTCTATGTCTAAAAACTCAACTTAGGGATTAGATCCCTAATGTTGGTAAAAGGAGACTAGGGAATGTAGGCCCTATGTCTAAAACCTCAACTCTCGGATTGGAGCTCTAATGTAGGTAAAATAGCCGACTAGAGAATGGAGGCTCTATGTCTAAAATCTTAAATAAGGGATTGGAGTCCTAATGTTGGTAAAAGGCGACTAGGTTATGGAGACCCTATGTCTAAAAACTCAACTCAGGGATTACATCCCTAATTTTGGTGAAAGGCGACTAGGGAATGGGTGCCCTATGTCTAAAATCTCAACTCCGGGATTGGATCTCTAATCTTGGTACAAAAGGCGACTAGGGAATGAAGGCTCTATGTCTAAAATCTCAAATAAAGGATTGGAGCCCTAATGTTGGTAAAAGGCGACTAGGGAATGGTGGCCCTATGTGTAAAAACTCAACTCAGGGATTGGAGCCCTAATGTTGGTAAAAGGCGACTAAGGAATGGAGGCCATATGTGTAAAAACATAACTTAGAGATTGGAGCCCGAATTTTGGTGAAAGGCGACTAAGGAATGGAGGCCCTATGTGTAAAATCTCAACTCATGGGTTGGAGCCCTAATGTTGGTAAAAAGGTGACTAGGGAATGGGGACCCAATGTCTAAAAACTCAACTAGATTGGTTCAGGGATTGGAGCCTTAATGTTGCCAAAAATGGTGACTATGGAATGGAGGCCCTATGTCTAAAAATCTCAACTCAGAGATTGGAGCCCTAATTTTTGTAAAAATACGACTAGGGAATGGAGGCCCTATTTCTAATATCTCAACTCATGGATTGGAGCCCTAATGTTGGCAAAAAAGGCGACTAGGGAATGGAGGCTCTATGACTAGAAACTCAACTCAGGGATTGGACCCCTAATATTGGTAAAAGGCGACTAGGGAATTGAGGCTCTATGTCTAAAAACTCAACTCAGAGATTGGAGCCCTAATGTTTGTAAAAGGTGACTAGGGAATGGAGGCCCTATGTCTAAAAACTCAACTCAGAGTTTGAAGCTCTAATATTGGTAAAAAAGCCGACTAGGGAATGGAGGCTCAATGTCTACAATCTTAAATAAGGGATTGGAGTCCTAATGTTGGTAAAAGGCGACTAGGTTATGGAGACCCTATGTCTAAAAACTCAACTAAGGGATTACAACCCTAATTTTGGTGAAAGGCGACTAGGGAATGGGTGCCCTATGTCTAAAATCTCAACTCAGGGATTGGAGCCCTAATGTTTGTAAAAAAGGCGACTTGGGAATAAGGGCCCTATGGCTAAAATTTTAACTCAGGGATTGGAGCCCTAATGTTGGTTAAAAAAGGTGACTAGGGAATGGAGGCCCTGTGTCTAAAATCTCAACTCAAGGACTGGAGCCCTAATGTTGGTAAAAAGGAGACTAGGGAATGGGGACCTATGTCTAAAAAGTCAACTCAGAGATTGGAGCCTTAATGTTGGTAAAAGGCGACTAAGGGAATGGAGGCCCTATGTCTAAGAATCTCAACTCAGGGATTGGAGCCCTAATGATGTTAAAAAGGCGACTAAGGAATGGAGGCCCTATGTCTAAAATCTCAAATAAGGGATTAGAGCCCTAATGTTGGGAAAAAAGGACTAGGGAATGGAGGCCCTATATCTAAAATCTCAACTCAGGGATTGGAGACCTAATGTTGGTAAAAGTCGACTAGGTTATGGAGACCCTATGTCTAAAAACTCAACTCAGGGATTACAGCCCTAATTTTGGTGAAAGACGACTAGGGAATGGGTGACCTATGTCTAAAAATTCAACTCACGGATTGGACCCCTAATTTTTGTGAAAGGCGACTAGGGAATGGAGGCCCTATGTCTAAAAATCTCAACTCACAGATTAGACCCCAAATGTTGGGAAAAAGGTGAATAGGGAATGGAGGCGCTCAGGGATTGGAGCCCTAATATTGGTAAAAAAGGTGACTTGGGAATGGAGGCCCTATTTCTAAAGACTCAACTCAGGTATTAGAGCCCTAATATTGGTAAAATGTGACTAGGGAATGGAGGCCCTATGTCTAAAATCTCAAATCAGGGATTAGAGCCCTAATGTTGGCAAAAAAGGACTAGTGAATGGAGGCCCTACGTCTAAAATCTCAACTCAAGGATTGGAGCCCTAATATTTGTAAAAGGTGACTAGGTTATGGAGACCCTATGTCTAAAAACACAACTCAGGGATTACAGCCCTAATTTTGGTGAAAGGCGACTAGGGAATGGGGGCCCTATGTCTAAAATTTTAACTCAAGTATTGGAGCCCTAATGTTGGTAAAAAAAGGTGACTAGGGAATGGAGGCCCTGTGTCTAAAATCTCAACTCAAGGATTGGAGCCCTAATGTTGGTAAAAAAGAGACTTGGGAATGGGGACCTATGTATAAAAAGTCAACTCAGGGATTGAAGCCTTAATGTTGGTAAAAGGCTACTAAGGAATGGAGGCCATATGTCTAAAAACTCAACTCAAGGATTGGAGCCCAAAAGTTGTTAAAAGGCGACTAGGGAATGGAGGACCTATGTCTAAAATCTCAACTCAGGGATTGGAGATCTAATCTTGGTACAAAAGGCAACTAGGGAATGGAGGCTCAATGTCTACAATCTCAAATCAAGGATTGGAGTCCTAATATTGGTAAAAGGCGACTAGGGAATGGAGGCCCTATGTCTAAAATCTCAACTCAGGGATTGGAGCCCTAATGTTGGTAAAAGGCGACTAGGTTATGGAGACCCTATGTCTAAAAAATCAACTCAGGGATTACAGCCCTAATTTTGGTGAAAGGCGACTAGGGAATGGTGCCCTATGTCTAAAATCTCAACTCAGGGATTAGAGCCCTAATGTTTGTAAAAAAGGCGACTAGGGTATAGGGGCCCTATGTCTAAAATTTTAACTCAGGGATTGGAGCCCTAATGTTTGTAAAAAAAGGTGACTAGGGAATGGAGGCCCTGTGTCTAAAATCACAACTCAAAGATTGGAGCCCTAATGTTGGTAAAAAGGAGACTAGGGAATGGGGACCTATGTCTAAAAAGTCAACTCAGGGATTGGAGCCTTAATTTTGGTAAAAGGCGACTAAGGGAGTGGAGGCCCTATGTCTAAGAATCTCAACTCAGGGATTAGAGCCCTAATGTTGTCAAAAAGGCGACTAAGGAATGGAGGCCCTATGTCTAAAATCTCAAATCAGGGATTAGAGCCCAAATGTTGGAAAAAAAGGACTAGGGAATGGAGGCCCTATGTGTAAAATCTCAACTCAGGGATTGGAGCCCTAATGTTGGGAAAAGTCGACTAGGTTATGGAGACCCTATGTCTAAAAACTCAACTCAGGGATTACAGCCCTAATTTTGGTTAAAGACGACTAGGGAATGGGTGACCTATGTCTAAAAATTTAACTCAGGGATTGGACCCCTAATTTTTGTGAAACGCGACTAGGGAATGGAGGCCTTATGTCTAAAAATCTCAACTCAGAGATTAGACTCCAAATGTTATGAAAAAGATGACTAGGGAATGGAGGCGCTCAGGGATTGGAGCCCTAATATTGGTAAAAAAAGGTGACTAGGGAATGGAGGCCCTATTTCTAAAAACACAACTCAGGGATTTGAGCCCTAATGTTGGTAAAAAGTGACTAGGGAATGGAAGCCCTATGTTTAAAATCTCAAATCAGGGATTAGAGCCCTAATGTTGGTAAAAATCTACTAGGGAATGGAGGCCCTATGTCTAAAATCTGAACTCAGGGATTGGAGCCCTAATGTTGGTAAAAGGCGACTAGGTTATGGAGACCCTATATCTAAAAACTCAACTCAGGGATTACAACCCTAATTTTCGTGAAAGGCGACTAGGAAATGGGTGCCCTATGTCTAAAATCTCGACTCCGGGATTGGAGCCCTAATGTTTGTAAAAAAGGAGACTAGGGAATAAGGGCCCTATGTCTAAAATTTTAACTCAGGGATTGGAGCCCTAATGTTGGTAAAAAAAGGTGACTAGGGAATGGAGGCCCTGTGTCTAAAATCTCAACTCAAGGATTAGAGCCCTAATATTGGTAAAAAGGAGACTTGGGAATGGGGACCTATGTATAAAAAGTCAACTCAGGGATTGAAGCCTTAATGTTGGTAAAAGGCGACTAGGGAATGGAGGTCATATGTCTAAAAAGTCAACTCAAGGATTGGAGCCCAAAAGTTGTTAAAAGGCGACTAGGGAATGAAGGCCCCATGTCTAAAATCTCAACTCAGGGATTGGAGCTCTAATCTTGGTACAAAAGGCAACTAGGGAATGGAGGCTCAAAGTCTAAAATCTCAAATGAAGGATTGGAGCCCCAATGTAGGTAAAAGGGGACTAGGGAATGGAGGACCTATGTATAAAATCTCTACTCAGGGATTTGAGCCCTAATATTGGTAAAAGGCGAATAGGTTATGGAGACCCTGTGTCTAAAAAATCAACACAGGGATTACAACCCTAATTTTGGTGAAAGGCGACTAGGGAATGTTGCCCTATGTATAAAATTTCAACTCAGGGATTGGAGCCCTAATGTTTGTAAAAAAGGCGACTAGGGAATAGGGGCCCTATGTCTAAAATTTTAACTCAGGGATTGGAGCCCTAATATTTGTAAAAAAAAGGTGACTAGGGAATGGAGGCCCTGTGTCTAAAATCTCAACTCAAGGATTGGAGCCCTAATGTTGGTAAAAAGGAGACTAGGGAAGGGGGACCTATGTATAAAAAGTCAACTCAGGGATTGAAGCCTTAATGTTGGTAAAAGGAAACTAAGGAATGGAGGCCATATGTCTAAAAACTCAACTCAAGGATTGGAGCCCAAAAGTTGTTAAAAGGCGACTAGGGAATGGAGGCCCTATGTCTAAAATCTCAACTCAGTGATTGGAGCTCTAATCTTGGTAGAAAAGGCAACTATGGCATGGAGGCTCTATGTCTAAAATCTCAAATCAAGGATTGGAGCCCAAATGTTGGTAAAAGGCGACTAGGGAATGGAGGCCCTATGTCTAAAATATAAACTCAGGGATTGGAGCCCTAATGTTGGTAAAAGGCGACTAGGTTATGGAGACCCTATGTCTAAAAACTCAACTCAGGGATTACAGCCCTAATTTTGGTGAAAGGCGACTTGGGAATGGGTGCCCTATGTCTAAAATCTCCACTTAGGGATTGGAGCCCTAATGTTTGTAAAAAAGGCGACTAGGGAATAGGGGCTTATGTCTAAAATTTTAACTCAGGGATTGGAGCCCTAATGTTGGTAAAATAAGGTGACTAGGGAATGGAGGCCCTATGTCTAAAATCTCAACTCAAGGATTGGATCCCTAATGTTGGTAAAAAAGAGACTAGGGAATGGGGACCTATGTATAAAAAGTCAACTCAGGGATTGAAGCCATAATGTTGGTAAAAGGCGACTAAGGAATGGAGGCCATATGTCTAAAAAGTCAACTCAAGGATTGGAGCCCAAAAGTTGTTAAAAGGCGACTAGGGAATGGAGGCCCTATGTCTAAAATCTCAACTCAGGGATTGGAGCTCTAATCTTGGTACAAAAGGTGACTATGGAATGGAGGCTCTATGTCTAAAATCTCAAATCAAGGATTGGAGCCCAAATGTTGGTATAAGGCGACTTGGGAATGGAGGCCCTATGTCTAAAATCTCAACTCAGGAATTGGAGCCCTAATGTTGGTAAAAGGCGACTAGGTTATGGAGACCCTATGTCTAAAAACTCAATTCAGTGATTTCAGCCCTAATTTTGATGAAAGGTGACTAGGGAATGGGTTCCCTATGTCTAAAATCTCAACTCAGGGATTGGAGCCCTAATGTTTGTAAAAAAGGCGACTAGGGAATAGGGGCCTATGTCTAAAATTTTAACTCAGGGATTGGAGCCCTAATGTTGGTAAAAAAAGGTGACTATGGAATGGAGGCCCTGTGTCTAAAATCTCAACTCAAGGATTGGAGCCCTAATGTTGGTAAAAAGGAGACTAGGGAATGGGGACATAAGTCTAAAAAGTCAACTCAAGGATTGGAGCCTTTATGTTGGTAAAAGGCGACTAAGGAATAGAGGCCATATGTCTAAAAACTCAACTCAGGGATTACAGCCCTAATTTTGGTAAAAGTCGACTAGGTTATGTAGACCCTATGTCTAAAAACGCAACTCCGGGATTGGAGCCCTAATCTTGGTAAAAGGCGACTAAGGAATAGAGGCCATATGTCTAAAAACTCAACTCAGGGATTACAGCCCTAATTTTGGTAAAAGTCGACTAGGTTATGTAGACCCTATGTCTAAAAACGCAACTCCGGGATTGGAGCCCTAATCTTGGTAAAAGGCGACTAAGGAATAGAGGCCATATGTCTAAAAACTCAACTCAGGGATTACAGCCCTAATTTTGGTAAAAGTCGACTAGGTTATGTAGACCCTATGTCTAAAAACGCAACTCCGGGATTGGAGCCCTAATCTTGGTAAAAGGCGACTAAGGAATAGAGGCCATATGTCTAAAAACTCAACTCAGGGATTACAGCCCTAATTTTGGTAAAAGTCGACTAGGTTATGTAGACCCTATGTCTAAAAACGCAACTCCGGGATTGGAGCCCTAATCTTGGTAAAAGGCGACTAAGGAATAGAGGCCATATGTCTAAAAACTCAACTCAGGGATTACAGCCCTAATTTTGGTAAAAGTCGACTAGGTTATGTAGACCCTATGTCTAAAAACGCAACTCCGGGATTGGAGCCCTAATCTTGGTAAAAGGCGACTAAGGAATAGAGGCCATATGTCTAAAAACTCAACTCAGGGATTACAGCCCTAATTTTGGTAAAAGTCGACTAGGTTATGTAGACCCTATGTCTAAAAACGCAACTCCGGGATTGGAGCCCTAATCTTGGTAAAAGGCGACTAAGGAATAGAGGCCATATGTCTAAAAACTCAACTCAGGGATTACAGCCCTAATTTTGGTAAAAGTCGACTAGGTTATGTAGACCCTATGTCTAAAAACGCAACTCCGGGATTGGAGCCCTAATCTTGGTAAAAGGCGACTAAGGAATAGAGGCCATATGTCTAAAAACTCAACTCAGGGATTACAGCCCTAATTTTGGTAAAAGTCGACTAGGTTATGTAGACCCTATGTCTAAAAACGCAACTCCGGGATTGGAGCCCTAATCTTGGTAAAAGGCGACTAAGGAATAGAGGCCATATGTCTAAAAACTCAACTCAGGGATTACAGCCCTAATTTTGGTAAAAGTCGACTAGGTTATGTAGACCCTATGTCTAAAAACGCAACTCCGGGATTGGAGCCCTAATCTTGGTAAAAGGCGACTAAGGAATAGAGGCCATATGTCTAAAAACTCAACTCAGGGATTACAGCCCTAATTTTGGTAAAAGTCGACTAGGTTATGTAGACCCTATGTCTAAAAACGCAACTCCGGGATTGGAGCCCTAATCTTGGTAAAAGGCGACTAAGGAATAGAGGCCATATGTCTAAAAACTCAACTCAGGGATTACAGCCCTAATTTTGGTAAAAGTCGACTAGGTTATGTAGACCCTATGTCTAAAAACGCAACTCCGGGATTGGAGCCCTAATCTTGGTAAAAGGCGACTAAGGAATAGAGGCCATATGTCTAAAAACTCAACTCAGGGATTACAGCCCTAATTTTGGTAAAAGTCGACTAGGTTATGTAGACCCTATGTCTAAAAACGCAACTCCGGGATTGGAGCCCTAATCTTGGTAAAAGGCGACTAAGGAATAGAGGCCATATGTCTAAAAACTCAACTCAGGGATTACAGCCCTAATTTTGGTAAAAGTCGACTAGGTTATGTAGACCCTATGTCTAAAAACGCAACTCCGGGATTGGAGCCCTAATCTTGGTAAAAGGCGACTAAGGAATAGAGGCCATATGTCTAAAAACTCAACTCAGGGATTACAGCCCTAATTTTGGTAAAAGTCGACTAGGTTATGTAGACCCTATGTCTAAAAACGCAACTCCGGGATTGGAGCCCTAATCTTGGTAAAAGGCGACTAAGGAATAGAGGCCATATGTCTAAAAACTCAACTCAGGGATTACAGCCCTAATTTTGGTAAAAGTCGACTAGGTTATGTAGACCCTATGTCTAAAAACGCAACTCCGGGATTGGAGCCCTAATCTTGGTAAAAGGCGACTAAGGAATGGAGGCCCTATGTCTAAGAATCTCAATTCAGGGATTGGAGCCTTAATGTTGTTAAAAAGGCGACTAAGGAATGGTGGCCCTATGTCTAAAATCTCAAATCATGTATTAGAGTCCTAATGTTGGAAAAAAAGGACTAGGGAATGGAGGCCCTATGTCTAAAATCTCAACTCAGGGATTGGAGCCCTAATATTGGTAAAAGTCGACTAGGTTATGTAGACCCTATGTCTAAAAACTCAACTCAGGGATTACAGCCCTAATTTTGGTGAAAGACGACTAGGGAATGGGTAACCTATGTCTAAAAATTCAACTCAGGGATTGGACCCCTAATTTTTGTGAAAGGCGACTAGGGAATGGAGGCCCTATGTCTACAAATCTCAACTCCGAGATTAGACCCCAAATGTTGGGAAAAAGGTGACTAGGGAATGGAGGCGCTCAGGGATTGGAGCCCTAATATTGGTAAAAAAAGGTGACTAGGGAATGGAGGCCCTATTTTTAAAAACTCAACTCATGGATTGGAGCCCTAATGTTGGTAAAAGGTGACTAGGGAATGGAGGCCCTATGTCTAAAATCTCAAATCAGGGATTAAAGCCCTAATGTTGGCAAAAAAGGACTAGGGAATGGAGGCCCTATGTCTAAAATCTCAACTCAGGGATTGGAGCCCTAATGTTGGTAAAAGGCGACTAGGTTATGGAGACCCTATGTCTAAAAACTCAACTCAGGGATTAAAGCACTAATTTTGGTGAAAGGCGACTAGGGAATGGGTGCCCTATGTCTAAAATCTCAACTCCGGATTGGAGCCCTAATGTATGTAAAAAAGGCGACTAGGGAATAGGGGCCCTATGTCTAAAATTTTAACTCGGGGATTGGAGCCCTAATGTTGGTAAAAAAAGGTGACTAGGGAATGGAGGCCCTGTGTCTAAAATCTCAACTCAACGATTGGAGCCCTAATGTTGGTAAAAAGGAGACTATGGAATGGGGACCTATGTATAAAATGTCAACTAAGGGAATGAAGCCTTAATGTTGGTAAAAGGCGACTAAGGAATGGAGGCCATATATCTAAAAACTCAACTTAAGAATTGGAGCCCAAAAGTTGTTAAAAGGCGAATAGGGAATGGAGGCCCTATGTCTAAAATCTCAACTCAGGGATTGGAGCTCTAATCTTGGTACAAAAGGCGACTAGGGAATGGAGGCTCTATGTCTAAAATCGCAAATCAAGGATTGGAGCCCTAATATAGGTAAAAGGCGACTAAGGAATGGAGGCCCTATGTCTAAAAACGCAACTCCGGGATTGGAGAACTAATGTTGGTAAAAGGTGACTAGGGAATGGAGGCTCTATGGCTAAAATCTCAAATCAAGGATTGGAGCCCAAATATTGGTAAAAGGCGACTAGGGAATGGAGGCCCTATGTCTAAAATCTCAACTCAGGAATTGGAGCCCTAATGTTGGTAAAAGGCGACTAGGTTATGGAGACCCTATGTCTAAAAACTCAACTCAGTGATTGCAGCCCTAATTTTGATGAAAAGTGACTAGGGAATGGGTGCCCTATGTCTAAAATCTCAACTCAGGGATTGGAGCCCTAATGTTTGTAAAAAAAGGCGACTAGGGAATAGGGGCCTATGTCTAAAATTTTAACTCAGGGATTGGAGCCCTAATATTGGTAAAAAAAGGTGACTAGGGAATGGAGGCCCTGTGTCTAAAATCTCAACTCAAGGATTGGAGCCCTAATGTTGGCAAAAAGGAACCAAGGGAAGGGGGCCCTATGTCTAAAAATTCAACTCAGGGATTGGAGCCCTAATATTGGTAAAAAAAGGTGACTAGGGAATGGAGGCGCTCAGGGCTTGGAGCCCTAATATTGGTAAAAAAAGGTGACTAGGGAATGGAGGCGCTCAGGGCTTGGAGCCCTAATATTGGTAAAAAAAGGTGACTAGGGAATGGAGGCCCTATGTCTAAAAATTCAACTCAGGGATTGGACCCCTAATTTTTGTGAAAGGCGACTAGGGAATGGAGGCCCTATGTCTACAAATCTCAACTCCGAGATTGGACCCCAAATGTTGGGAAAAAGGTGACTAGGGAATGGAGGCGCTCAGGGATTGGAGCCCTAATATTGGTAAAAAAATGTGACTAGGGAATGGAGGCCCTATTTTTAAAAACTCAACTCATGGATTGGAGCCCTAATGTTGGTAAAAGGTGACTAGGGAATGGAGGCCCTATGTCTAAAATCTCAAATCAAGGATTAGAGCCCTAATGTTGGCAAAAAAGGACTAGGGAATGGAGGCCCTATGTCTAAAATCTCAACTTAGGGATTGGAGCCCTAATGTTGGTAAAAGGCGACTAGGTTATGGAGACCCTATGTCTAAAAACTCAACTCGGGGATTAAAGCCCTAATTTTGGTGAAAGGCGACTAGGGAATGGGTGCCCTATATCTAAAATCTCAATTCCGGGATTGGAGCCCTAATGTATGTAAAAAAGGCAAAAGGGAATAGGGGCCCTATGTCTAAAATTTTAACTCAGGGATTGGAGCCCTAATGTTGGTAAAAAAAGGTGACTACAGAATGGAGGCCCTGTGTCTAAAATCTCAACTCAACGATTGGAGCCCTAATGTTGGTAAAAAGGAGACTATGGAATGGGGACCTATGTATAAAATGTCAACTAAGGGAATGAAGCCTTAATGTTGGTAAAAGGCGACTAAGGAATGGAGGCCCTATATCTAAAATCTCAACTCCTGGGTTGGAGCCCTAATGTTAGTAAAAAGGCGACTAGGGAAGGGGGACCCTATGTCTAAAAACTCAACTCAGGGATTGGTTCAGGGACTGGAGCCTTAATGTTGGCAAAAAAGGCGACTAGGGAAGGGGGACCCTATGTCTAAAAACTCAACTCAGGGATTGGTTCAGGGACTGGAGCCTTAATGTTGGCAAAAAAGGCGACTAGGGAAGGGGGACCCTATGTCTAAAAACTCAACTCAGGGATTGGTTCAGGGACTGGAGCCTTAATGTTGGCAAAAAAGGCGACTAGGGAAGGGGGACCCTATGTCTAAAAACTCAACTCAGGGATTGGTTCAGGGACTGGAGCCTTAATGTTGGCAAAAAAGGCGACTAGGGAAGGGGGACCCTATGTCTAAAAACTCAACTCAGGGATTGGTTCAGGGACTGGAGCCTTAATGTTGGCAAAAAAGGCGACTAGGGAAGGGGGACCCTATGTCTAAAAACTCAACTCAGGGATTGGTTCAGGGACTGGAGCCTTAATGTTGGCAAAAAAGGCGACTAGGGAAGGGGGACCCTATGTCTAAAAACTCAACTCAGGGATTGGTTCAGGGACTGGAGCCTTAATGTTGGCAAAAAAGGCGACTAGGGAAGGGGGACCCTATGTCTAAAAACTCAACTCAGGGATTGGTTCAGGGACTGGAGCCTTAATGTTGGCAAAAAAGGCGACTAGGGAAGGGGGACCCTATGTCTAAAAACTCAACTCAGGGATTGGTTCAGGGACTGGAGCCTTAATGTTGGCAAAAAAGGCGACTAGGGAAGGGGGACCCTATGTCTAAAAACTCAACTCAGGGATTGGTTCAGGGACTGGAGCCTTAATGTTGGCAAAAAAGGCGACTAGGGAAGGGGGACCCTATGTCTAAAAACTCAACTCAGGGATTGGTTCAGGGACTGGAGCCTTAATGTTGGCAAAAAAGGCGACTAGGGAAGGGGGACCCTATGTCTAAAAACTCAACTCAGGGATTGGTTCAGGGACTGGAGCCTTAATGTTGGCAAAAAAGGCGACTAGGGAAGGGGGACCCTATGTCTAAAAACTCAACTCAGGGATTGGTTCAGGGACTGGAGCCTTAATGTTGGCAAAAAAGGCGACTAGGGAAGGGGGACCCTATGTCTAAAAACTCAACTCAGGGATTGGTTCAGGGACTGGAGCCTTAATGTTGGCAAAAAAGGCGACTAGGGAAGGGGGACCCTATGTCTAAAAACTCAACTCAGGGATTGGTTCAGGGACTGGAGCCTTAATGTTGGCAAAAAAGGCGACTAGGGAAGGGGGACCCTATGTCTAAAAACTCAACTCAGGGATTGGTTCAGGGACTGGAGCCTTAATGTTGGCAAAAAAGGCGACTAGGGAAGGGGGACCCTATGTCTAAAAACTCAACTCAGGGATTGGTTCAGGGACTGGAGCCTTAATGTTGGCAAAAAAGGCGACTAGGGAAGGGGGACCCTATGTCTAAAAACTCAACTCAGGGATTGGTTCAGGGACTGGAGCCTTAATGTTGGCAAAAAAGGCGACTAGGGAAGGGGGACCCTATGTCTAAAAACTCAACTCAGGGATTGGTTCAGGGACTGGAGCCTTAATGTTGGCAAAAAAGGCGACTAGGGAAGGGGGACCCTATGTCTAAAAACTCAACTCAGGGATTGGTTCAGGGACTGGAGCCTTAATGTTGGCAAAAAAGGCGACTAGGGAAGGGGGACCCTATGTCTAAAAACTCAACTCAGGGATTGGTTCAGGGACTGGAGCCTTAATGTTGGCAAAAAAGGCGACTAGGGAAGGGGGACCCTATGTCTAAAAACTCAACTCAGGGATTGGTTCAGGGACTGGAGCCTTAATGTTGGCAAAAAAGGCGACTAGGGAAGGGGGACCCTATGTCTAAAAACTCAACTCAGGGATTGGTTCAGGGACTGGAGCCTTAATGTTGGCAAAAAAGGCGACTAGGGAAGGGGGACCCTATGTCTAAAAACTCAACTCAGGGATTGGTTCAGGGACTGGAGCCTTAATGTTGGCAAAAAAGGCGACTAGGGAAGGGGGACCCTATGTCTAAAAACTCAACTCAGGGATTGGAGCTCTAATGTTGGTAAAAAGGCGACTAGGGAATGGGGACCCTATGTCTAAAAACTCAACTCAGGGATTGGTTCAGGGACTGGAGCCTTAATGTTGGCAAAAATGGTGACTAGGGAATGTAGGCCCTATGTCTGAAAATCTCAACTCAGAGATTGGAGCCCTAATTTTGGTAAAAAGATGACTAGGGAATGGAGGCCCTATGTCTAATATCTCAAATAAGGGATTGGAGCCCTAATGTTGGAAAAAAAGGAGACTAGGGAATGGAGGCTCTATGACTAAAAACTCAACCCAGGGATGGGAGCCCTAATATTGGTAAAAGACGACTAGGGAATTGAGGCTTTATGTCTAAATACTCAAATCATGGATTAGAGCCCTATTGTTGGTAAACCGCGACTAGGGAATGGAGGCCCTATGTCTAAAAACTCAGCTCAGGGATTGGAGCTCTAATGTTGGTAAAAAAGGAGACTAGGGGAATGGAGGCTTTATGTCTAAAATCTTAAATAAGGGATTGAAGTCCTAATGTTGGTAAAAGGCGACTAGGTTATGGAGACCCTATGTCTAAAACCTCAACTCAAGGATTACAACCTTAATTTTGGTTAAAGGCGACTAGGGAATGGGTGCCCTATGTCAAAAATTTTAACTCAGGGATTGGAGCCCTAATGTTGGTAAAAAAAGGTGACTAGGGAATGGAGGCCCTGTGTCTAAAATTCTCAACTCAACGATTGGAGCCCTAATGTTGGTAAAAAGGGGACTAGGGAATGAGGACCTATGTATAAAAACTTAACTCAGGGATTGGATCCTTAATGTTGGTAAGAGGCAACTAAGGAATGGAAGCCATATGTCTAAAAAGTCAACTCAAGGATTGGAGCCCTAAAGTTGGTGAAAGGAGACTAGTGAATGGAGGCCCTATGTCTAAAAATCTCAACTCAGAGATTGGAGCCCAAATGTTGGTAAAAAAGGTGACTACGGAATGGAGGCCCTATGTCAAAAATTTCAACTCAGGAATTTGAGCCCTAATATTGGTAAAAAAAGGTGACTAGGGAATGGGGGCCCTATGTCTAAAAACAAAACTCAGGGATTGGAACTCTAATTATGGTAAAATACGACTAGGGAATGGAGGCCCTATGTCTAAAATATTAACTCAGGGAGTTAAGCTCTATTGTTGGTAAAAAAGGTGACTAGAGAATGGAAGCTCTATGTGTAAAATCTCAAATCAGGGATTGGAGCCCTAATGTTGGTAAAAGGCGACTAGGGAATAGAGGCCCTATGTCTAACATCTCAACTCAGGGATTGGAGCTCTTATCTTGGTACAAAAGGCGGCCAGGGAATGAAGGCTCTATGTCTAAAGTCTCAAATCAAAGATTGGAGCCCTAATGTTGGTAAAAGGCGACTAGGGAATGGTGGCCCTATGTGTAAAAACTCAACTCAGGGATTGGAGCCCTAATGTTGGTAAAAGGTGACTAATGAATGGAGGCCATATGTCTAAAAACTCAACTAATAGATTGGAGCCCTAATTTTGGTGAAAGGCGACTAAGGAATGGAGGCCCTATTTCTAAAATCTCAACTCATGGGTTGGAGCCCTAATGTTGGTAAAAAGGTGACTAGGGAATGGGGACTCTATGTCTAAAAACTCAACTCAGGGATTGGTTCGGGGATTGGAGCCTTAATGTTGGCAAAAATGGTGACTAGGGAATGGAGGCCCTATGTCTAAAAATCTCAACTCAAGGATTGGATCCCTAATGTTGGTAAAAGGGAGACTAGGGAATGAGGACCTATGTATAAAAACTCAACTCAGGGATTGGATCCTTAATGTTGGTAAAAGACGATTAAGGAATGGAGGCCATATGTTTAAAAAGTCAACTCAAGGATTGGAGCCTTAATGTTGGTAAAAGGCGACTAAGGGAATGGAGGCCATATGTCTAAGAATCTCAACTCAAAGATTGGAGCCCTAATGTTGTTAAAAAGGCAACTAATGAATGGAGGCCCTATGTCTAAAATCTCAAATCAGGGATTAGAGCCCTAATGTTGGCAAAAAAGGACTAG